>SNQJ01S0001483.1:127170-145305 GCA_010110895.2 Picea sitchensis | reverse complement strand
AAAAGAGAAAGTGGTTCTCCAATATATATCTCCACAGATGAGCAGATAAGCAAACATTTTGGTGAAGCCTCTATCCAAGATGAAAAAGTTTGTATACTCAAGTTGGAGCTCATGGAGACGACTTCTTTATTGAAAAAGGAAGAGATGACTCCCAGGTTGGGAGGGAGCATTGATGTGTTATTGATTTATGGACAATCATTTTTCAAGTTCGAAAAATGGTCCTGGATGAGCAATTGCTTTCCAGTTCAGAAAGTGGTTTGAGATTTCTGACGGACAGGCATTTTCCAATTAGGAAAATGGTCCAGATTGAATGGTCATTTTCGTAATGAAAATGGTTCGATGGATTGCTGATGTACCATAGACAACGATTCTTCTTGTGGTTAACATAGGGAATGGTCTAGGACAGTCTCTCTTCTTGACGATCACTCTTAGTAGTGGTCAAGAAGACTGGTCCGCCTCGTCGGACAATCATTCTCTCGAAGCTCACATTTGTGAGTAGTTTCGAAGAATGGTCTGTTTTGGAGGTTGGTGCAGGACAACCATTTTCTTTGGAAATGCTCCGGATAGTCATTCCCTAGGGTAGATTCATTCTCTCCAGGCCACACTTTGTTTAGTGCCGGAGGAAGGGCCCAGATAGGTGAATGGTCCAGGTTCAACAATCAGGGACAGACATTCCCTATGGCAGATTCATTCTCTCCAGATTGCACTTTGTTTAATGCCGGAGGAATGGCTCGGATAGGAAATGGTCCAGGCTAAAAAATTGGGACAATTATTCTTCCTTGCTTGAGAAGAATAGTCCAGATAGTTCATCATTGATGTTTTACCTTCTGAGGGCAGATGCTCTTCCAAATCTCACAGATGTGAGTGGAAGAATGGCCCAAATGACTCAGTGTATATCATAACAATGTTTTCTATGCAGGTTGATATCAGATGATATGATTGTTATGGAGACTGCATGTCTTCGAACAATAGATGTATACTACTGTGGTGGATGTGTTCCACTGATTGTGACTATATGTCACTGATCAAGTATCTGTGTGCTACTTGGTGTGGTAGTGTACCACTGGATAGTAGTTGTGTACTACTATGGATAGACACAATTGTGTTCTATTGAATGACATTGTTCCGATTGTCGTGAAGACTATTAGTAGTGTTGGAAAATGTTTAATCAGCTAGATGGATGATCAATGGACAGAGATTTCCCAGACGGAAAATGGTCCAGGACATTTATTCTTCCAGGACATATGTCCAGATCAGAAGAATGGTTCTTGTGTCACTCTGTGGAGTGAGTGACTTATCCAGCATCATGCCTGATTACTCAGATGGAGTATGGTTTCGAGAGATGATGCAGTTGATGACACTGATAGTGATGATGGTGCTCATGATCTAGTCATGAGATAGTCTATACGACTATGTTGATGCTACTGGGTGAATGGTATGTTTGTGCTCAAGACCATTACCATCAATACCTCCCTAGCTAGGAGGGAGTGTTGATATTATGGTAGCTGCGGGAGGTATTTACCTCCACGTGTAAACCTGACGAGAATAGAATATTCCGGGAAGCAAGAAGAAACCCTAATTAGTTGGCTAATAACCCTAGAAGACAAGTTGGCTCAAGAGGATAACTTGTATTAGGTTATTAGCCTCCAAGAGAAGAAGTCAACTAAAGGAAATATTATATACTAAGTAAATAGGCACCCAGAATGAGAAGTCGGCCTAGGCAGTTTGCCAGATGTAGTATAAATAACAGGAGGCCAGTCTTCATTCTGGCAGGCATTCTGAGAACTGCAGAAGCAACACTTGTGCGCACTGCAGTTGGCCAGTTTGTGCGCAAGTTTGGAGGAGAGATGCTGTTGCAGCCGCTGCAGCTAGCAGATTTCGGTTTTGGCTTGGACTGTCTCTTGGTTATAGTTTGGACTCTCTGATCAACTCTTGCTTGGTGCACTATCCTTGGAGAAAGGTGCACCACCCTTTGTTTGGTTATCTAGCCTAGGGTTTGCTTCCAGAATGATTCTCTGTCAAGGTTAAAGTTCTCGGGGGTGGCTTCGGCCTATGGTTGGGTGACAATAGTGATATTGTCTATGGTTAAACGAGCACATCCATCATATTCTAACACAAGGAAGGTACTTCTCGAAGAGCCACCTGGAATTGGATCTCCTTTTGACCCTGGCACAATGTTGCACACATCATCGTGTACTAAGGGATCCTGCTGCTCTTGCTAAACTGCTGCCTCCTCAATGAAGAAACATATTAGTGCCTCCTCAAGGCATCCTAAACTGCTTTCTCTCCTTCAATGCGCTCCTAGGAGCCTCAACTTGCTCCTGAGCATCCATAAATGGCAGCTCATACCAACTGGGTTTCCTGACAGAACTGGAAGGGGCTAACTCCCTCTTCCCATTTGAAGGTTGACTCCCCACAATGTAAGTCTGTGAACTCTACTCACCTTTTGGATCGTCTTGCTCCTAGTCCTCTGTCATTGACATCGATCCATGATCCATGATCCCCTTGGATCCACCTATAGGCTTGCCCTGCAACCTGTATACCTTGCCCTCTCTGACACCAATGCTAACTGTCGTGTCAGGGATAACTCCCTCTTAATGTATGAGTACTTTTCTGTTCTAGAACAAGACTACAAAGTCCTTGTCCTTGAGAGTTGAGACTGAGAGCAAATTCATCTTGAACTCTGGGACATACAACACATCTTCCACCTCCAGAGAACCCCTCTTGACTCCAGCTGGAACCTGACTGTCCCAACTCCCTGTACACCACACTTGGCATTGGTGCCAAGCTCCACATGCAGATTTGAGTCTGTCTCTGACAAACTGTTGAACAACTCATGTGTTCTGGTCATGTTTTTTGTCCACTAAGAAATTAAATACAACCAACTCCTGCAGTCTCTTGCGATTTCTGTGGCTTAGATCTGCCTAGATCTATCCTTGTTACCAGATCTTTCTGCTGCTGCCCTACCGACTTCTCTTCTCCTTTGCATTGAACAGATCTCTAGGTGAAAGTCCTTCTTCACCCCTTGCTAAGATCTCCTTGTGCAAAGAGTCCTTTGCTCTATCTATGAGTCATTGACTCCAATAGATTTGTTATCCCCTATGCTGATCTCTAGATGAAGGTCCTTTTTCACCCATCCGAGATCCTCTTAAGTCACAGTTCTTCGTGACTCAATCAGTTGAGCAAGAGTCCTTTGCTCATGAAGTGGATGACTCAAGCACATGAGAAAAAGTCCTTTTCTCATGTGTTCTTGTGGCCTAGATATCTAGGTGAAAGACCTATCTGCGATCTCCATGTTGGCTGCTCGAACCCCTATTTGAAATTCTTCCATTGCTCTACATAAATTTTCTGCTCTTGAACTTGCTGCCCGTAGTCAGAGTCTATTGCTTGGTGCCCGCTTCTCGGACCTCTTGTCCGTTGCTTGTACCTGCTGACCGTTTCCTCTGCGGTCTGCCCGAGGCCCCTGTGGCTTGACCATTCTCTCTATGGCATCCTGACTGTCTTTGCGTCTGCCCAACAGTCTTTGCGGTTGCCCTACGGCCCTTGCCTGCCCGACAACTTTCCTGGCGGCTGCAGCCTGCGGTTGGCTTTGCTGGCTATATGTGGCGGCTATAACCTGCTGTTTGGCTACGCTTGAGCCTCTTACACCTTTGTTGGCTCTCTTCTCCTGCTCCCCCAACGTGCGCCCAACTCCAAGTTCATGCTGCCCCAACAAGCACCCAACTCTTGCGCCCTCTGCCGCTACTTCCTCAACTGCCATGCTCTCAGTCGCTCAGCCTGTGACTTCTTCCTGCACATGGACCCTGCTCCTTGCAGCTCCCACGAACCCTCTCAACCTATCGTCTCTTCAGCACCTGCGACTGCTCGTTCATGTGGCCTGTCTGTAGCACCACGCGGTCGTACGACTATACGACCCTCTATTCTTTTTTTCTCTTTATTTTTCTTATTTTTTATTTTTCAACTTGCAGAAAAATTAATTTTTTTTTCTGTCGTCTTGCATAAGTAATATATATATTTTTAAATTTTTTATTTTTATTTTTTTTACTTAATTATTCTGCTGTTGCCTTGCAAAAATCACGATCTATACAACTGGTTACCTCTTCAGAGTCTTAGCTTTGATACCATGTTAAATTTCAGACCCAACACCGGACAATTTATCTCCTAGCCAACACCTTGCTTTAACAAATTTATTACGCAGATTTATTGAATAAAAAACATGGCTGAGTTTTAACGATTTACAAAAATAAATCAGTGGAAGCACAACAAGAAACCAAACACATTTGCGCACGTAATTTTCTGGGTAAATACCGTTTGAAAAACCCCCAAGGGAAAACCAGTACCGTGATGATTTTATTAAGATAAAATCCGGGCTTTCGTCCTGGGATAATGACCTACTTGAGGAAACTACAAAACAACAAAATAGCCTAGCCTATCACACCTCAAGATCTGTCCTTTGATCTTGCTGGCTGCTACTCCATTGTTGCCCTTTGCTTCCTTCCTCAGACCCTTCCCCTTCACACTTGGATGAAAGTCCTTCTCCACCCAATCGATGAGATTTCACTATCTCACTTTGTGTGAGTCTCCTCCTCTCACCTTAGCTGCCTTTTATAATGTTGAGTTCACCCTAAATCCAAAACCTTAGATCTCCAAAGTGATCAATGGCTAATATTAGATCTCACCAACATTTTTGATCAATGGCTAGAATTTAAATTAATTCACTAATGCCAAATACTTAGGCATTTCATTAAATTAAACTTAATTAATTATAAAAAGCCATTCATTTCAATAATCACTTTATTAAAGTGAATTTTCTGAGTCTTGAGAGGTATTAAGGATGAATTCCACATGTTAGACACAAAACCAATGTAGAACTACATGTTTGATGCCACAGACATCAACAATAAAGGTATGGTTGAAGGTATGTCGAATTGCTCTCTGGATCTTGATTTTTGTGAACATTGCTTGTATGGGAAGCAAAATCTGGTAAGATTCTCCTCTGGTGCTACAAGGATAGGGGAAATTTTATAGTTGGTGCATAGTGATGTGTTTGAACCTGTGACGATTCCATCACTAGGTAAATATGTGTACCATGTCTCATTTATAGATGACTTCTCAAGGAATACATGGATTTATTTCCTTAGGAAGAATTTTGAAGTCTTTGACAAATTTAAAGAGTTTAAGGTTCTTGTGGAAAACGAGGCAGAGAAGAAAATTAAGGTGTTGAGGATGGATAATGGTGGAGAATTCTGTCGGAATGAACTTGAGGAATTTGCTAAGAAATGCGGTATAGCAAGGCAGAAGACTACTCCATACACACCTCAGCAGAATGGAGTTGCAGAAAGGATGAACAAGATGCTGATGGAAAGAGCAAGGAGCATGCTCAGTAGTGCCGGGTTGGGACAAAATTTTTGAGTAGAGGCTGTGGATGCAGTGGACACTGTATGTTACCTGCTAAATCGATCACCCTCATCAATGTTGGATGACATGACTCCACGCAAGGTATGGATTGGTAAGAAACCCTCTTTGACACTTCTCAGGGTTTTTGGTTGTGATGCTTATGTACATGTTCAGGGTTTTTGGTTGTGATGCTTATGTACACATTCGAAAGGAAAAGGCTGAAAAGTGTGTCTTTATTGGCTATAAAGATGGTCTGAAAGGTTATAAATTTTGGAACCTAGAAACTAACAATGTAGTGTATAGTCGAGATGTGGTATTTAGAGAAATAAAAGATGTTTCGAAACAGGAAGTCCTACCAAGGGAAAAAGAACCATAGAAAATAGAGTTTGAATTGAAGGATAATAAATCAGACTCTACAGAATGACAAGAATAAGAAGAAGATGACCCTGATACTCCGTCATTGAGGAGATCGCTCTTGAAAAGAAGGCGATCAGAATGGTATACTCCACCTGATTTTCGTTCAAATTTTGCTTTGTTTATTACTGATGATGATCCTAGAACTGTTAGGGAGGCAGTGGATTTAGAGGATGGAAAACTCTGGAAAAAGGCCACGGTTGAAGAAATGACAACCTTGGACAAGAATGAGGCTTGGGATCTAGTGGAGTTGTCGACTAGAAGAAAGCCCATTGGCAACAAATGGGTGTTTAAGAAGAAGTTGAATGCAAAAGGAAAAGTGGAGAAATACAAAGCTCGGTTAGTAGAAAAAGGTTATTCCTAGGTAGAGGGAATCGACTTTGGTGAAATTTTTTCTCCTGTTGCGAAGTTAACTTCTATTACGTTTCTTTTATTTGTTGCTGCTGCCTTTGATTTTCAAGTAGAACAAATGGATGTGAAGACAACATTCCTACATGGGGATCTGGAAGAAGAAATCTACATGAAGCAGCCATAAGGTTTTGCAATGAAGGGAAAGAAAGAGCTGGTACGTAGGCTGAAAATGTATTTGTATGGGTTAAAACAATCACCAAGGATGTGGTATAAAAAATTTGATACTTATATATTGGGACTTGGCTTCACAAAGAAGCAAAGCTGATCACTGTGTGTATTTCAAATTAGTAGGTGATCGTCTTATTTATTTGGTCTTGTATGTGGATGATATGTTGTTGATAGGAAACAAGGAAATTATCCAGGATGTGAAAACTTAGTTGTCCTCTAAATTTGACATGAAAGATCTCGGTGCTACAAATTTTCTTTTGGGCATGGAAATTAAAAGAAATCGGGCAAATAGGAAACTCTGGTTGAACCAGAGAAAATATGTTGAGTCAATATTGCGAGGTTTAATATGTAGGAATGTAAACTTGTCAAGGTCTTTATTCCTATAGGTGTAAAGTTATCCACAGATCAATGTTCGAAGACATATGAAGAGGAAGAGGACATGTCCCATGTTCCGTATGCTAGTGCAATTGACAATTTTATGTATGCAATGGTCTGTACTAGACCGGACATTGCACATACAGTGGGAGTTTTTAGGAGGTATATGTCAAAAACATGGAAGAAACATTGGGTAGTAGTAAAGAGGGTTTTCAGGTATTTGCGTGGCACTACTACTTATGGATTGTGTTATCAAGGAAGATCAGGATTGGACAGAGTGTTGGACATACATGGCTTTGTTGATGCAGATTGGGCTGGAGATCTAGATCGCAAAAGATCTACAAGTGGGTATGCATTTAACCTATTTGGAGGAACAATTAGTTGCATGAATAAAAGACAGTCTATAGTGGCACTCTCAACTACAAAATCTGAATACATGGCAGCCAATCATGCAAGCAAAGAAGTATTATGGTTACAAAGATTGTGTTAAGGTATTGGATTGGTACAACAAGCTGTAAGGATAGATTGTGAAAGTCAGAGTGCAATCTTCCCGGCGAGGAACCCAACTTATCATTCTAAGACAAAACATATCGATGTTCAGTATCATTTTGTTAGAGACATGGTTGAAGAGAAGGTGTTGTTGGTGAAGGTGGACACTTTGGAGAATGTTGCAGATTCATTAACAAAGTCCATGAGCACTGAGAGGTTCTCTTGGTGCAAAGAATCAATGGACATTTCTGCCCTGGATTGTTGATCATGAAAGCATGTGACCCCTGTATGCAAAGAAAACAAGTGGGAGAATGTTGGGTATGTGTTATATTCTTTGCATGATTATGGGTTTATTTGCCAAATTTCTGGGCGGTCTTTTGCCTTTGGCGGTTTAGTGGCGCATGGTATTTTAGCCCATGGTTTTGTAATTCCGGTTAAGGAATTAAGGTTGTAATCTAATTTGGGTCAATGGATTAGGGTTTTTTTGGATGCCGTGGGATCCTATATATTGTATTGTAAACAATGAAGTTGGATTATGAATAGAATTAGAGTTGCGGCTCTAAAATAGGATGTTTGTTTTCTCGGTTGGGTTTCTAGGGTAAATCTCTGTGTATATGTGTGATTCCAATTGTTTTCTTTTCTGTGTTAAGAATCTATGTGTGCATTACATTAATGCAAAAGGTTTAAAACTCACACATTTATCCCCCAAACAAGTTCATCCTCACTATTACTGAGTCTAACATGAACCCTTTGAAGTGATTATGTGAAATTGGTCCATTCAATGGCCCAATCTCCTGCCAGATTTAATTCATTAGCATTCAGCGTACCTTATTCCCAAATGGTAGTAGTAGCTGGATTTGACATTAAGTTTAAAGTAGTTTTCTATATCATTTGAAAATAGTAAACCAGATCTTTAGAAAAAGATTCTTCCGTCCCATCCCATAATGGCATTAACACCTACCCTAACTTGAGATCCATTACCAACTTTCTAGGACAAAAGGATTGGATCATTGTGAAAGCCAATGTCAGAGCTTTACATTGATGTGATATATTCTGGGTACTTTTCCTTTCCTTCCTAATCTAGTCCAACACTGTGCTAGGGGCAATGTACTTTTGTATTAAAATCCTCCTCCACAAACTCTCTTTGGTGATCATATTTCACAAAGACTTAGTAGTGAGTGAATGTTTGAACATATGTATATCCTTCAGTCCCCAACCCCCCAAAGACTTTGGAGCTACAATTTTTCTCCAATTAACCATGCCTTTATATTCACTACTGGCCTGCCATAGAAAATTGAAATAGAATTTCCTAATATTCTCTAGAATGCCTTTTGGGATATTATGGCCAACGTATGCCAATATACAGGAATTGCCTCTAAAATAGACCTGACCAAAACTAAACAACCTCCTCTTGACAACCACCTGTTGCACCATAGTGTGATTCTTTTTCCACCTTCCCTGTCAACCAATTTCAATCATCCTTCACATAATTGTTTGGTTTTAAGTGGAAATCCAAATATTTAATACATGTATTTATGCCAAAGGACTGAAAGGGCAGGTATCTTTCTACAATAGATCCAAGACCATCAATGATATTATAAAAATAAACTGTAGATTTGGTATCATTAAATTCCATCCTTGTAGCTGATTTATAAAGAAGGAGAATATCCTTGTATGCAATGAATTCACGTTTAGAACCGAAACAAAAGAGCAGCACATCATCTACAAAAAGTAGATATGTAAGCCTTTTCCATCTATTAACCTTGATAGCATTCACTGTTCTCTTCTGCTTGGCATCGTCCAATGCTTTACTAAGGCCTTCTACTACCCAAAGAAATAAAAAAGGAGAAAGAGGGCAACCTTGCCTCAACCCCCTGTAAGACTTGAAAAAATCAGAAGCAACACCAATAATTAACACAACAAAGGACACAGAAGTAACAGAGGCCATGGTCCATTTGACTATGGGAAAAGAGAAACCAATATGAATTAACACTAATCTTCTCAGATAAAGCCAAGAGACCCTATCATATGCCTTCGACAAATTCAGCTTGACTACAATTGCAGGATCTTTGGAGAGTTTGATAGAGTGCAGACCTTCTTGGGCAGTACCTATGGCTTCATCAATCTGCCTTCTCTCAAGAAGGCCAAATTGCTCTGTTGAGAGAAAGTTGGAGAGCAAAGGCTTAATCCTAACAGCCTTCTCCTTAGCAATTATCTTGTAGAGGCAGTTGCATAGAGAAATAGGTTGAAACCCCTCAAATGTCTCAGGACAGTCCACCTTGGGGATAAGAGCAATAAAGGTTGCATTAATATTTCCTGGAACCTTCCTTGACAGCCTAACCTCCTCCACCACCCAAAGAAGATCCTCAACTAATAACTCAAAGAAAGAAAGATAAAATTCGACAGTCCATCTGTCAAGACCCGAGCTCTTGTCCTTCTTAAAAGTAGTTAGAGCATGCAGTAACTCTTCCTTAGAAACAGGCCTGAACATCCTTTCATTGTCAACATCAGTAATCCATTTGGGGAAAAAGGAGATTACCTTCAAGATTTCCGTGATATTAGCACTTGCCACCAATAGGCTCCTTGAAATGCTGAACTCCAAGATTTGCCAGCTCCTTAAAACCTCTCACCTTGTTTCCTTTAGAATTAGTCATTTACCAGATAGTGTTAGTATTCCTCCTGTAATTAGCAAAACTTTGAAAGAATTTTGTGCTCTGATCACTGGCTTCAATCCAAGTTGCCTGGTTTTTCAAACACCAATTCACCTCCTTATCCATCAACAACTTGGACCGCATTGTTTCTAACTATTTTAGTTCCTTTATACCTTCCTCGTCAAAGATTCCTTCATCATACTTTTGGACCAAATATTCCAATGGTTTCTCCACCTCTGCGAACTGAGCATCTCTTGATATAAATCTCTCCCTCGCCCAAGCTGCCACCTTCTCTTTTACATGTTTCAGAGATAGGGAGAACTGTTCACAGGTCGATGACTCTGGATCAAAAGAATAATGGCACCAGTTTCCCTTAATGATAGTTTGAAATTCATCCTCCGAAGATCAGTTGGGATTCAATTTAAAAGGAGCTCCTGGTTTTGATATGCGATTTTCGAATTCTAACCAAATGGGGAAGTGATCAGAGAGCCTGGTTCCTCCCACCGAAGTCTTGAACTTTTCCACCTTCTGAATGAGAGTATCCTGAACCATAAACTGGTCTAGTCTCTTAGCAACTGCATCCTGACTAGATCTATTATTATTCCAAGTAGGTCTTAATTTGATAGGTTCAATATCCACCTGTCCGGAAGCGCTTTCAAAATGTGATTGAAAGAAATTTGCAAGTCTGTCAGACTTGGCACTATCCCCCCATACTTTTCTGGAGCTTATTGTCAGATTCAGATCATCATCGATAACTAGGCTATTAGAATTTATGCTCTAGGAAGTAAGTAGTCCGTCCTAGAAATTGTGTCTTCCTTCGTATGACCCATAAACGTTGAGAATCGACACAGAAAATCCCAAGCTTTTGCAGCACACCTCTGTAAATAAATCAGAGTGAATAGAAAACACATTAGACAACATAAAATTAGAATTCCAACCCGTAATGATCCCTCCAGATAAACCCTCAGAATCTAGAGCAAGAAATTCCCAGCCCCCCATCAGTTTTTTTAGTTCAGGGATTAAAAGATCCTCTTTTCCCATGGTCTCTTCTAAGGGCAGACAAGACTAGAAATAAATGACAATTAATAAGCCTTCAATGTCATGTGGATGTCTAATAAGTCCTCTCATTAATCCAGCTGGTGACTTGTCAGCTATAAAATGATTTTCCTATTTGCAACCTTACTAATAGCTATTTTGTGTGATAGAACTTGATTTTTTTTTGGGAAAGAGCAAAGAAATTATAACAATTTATGCAGGTGATCAGAAACAATCAGGGGAACTTGAAACCAAATTGGTTACAATGATGGTTGTATATCAACAAAGTTAATTTGTTAAGATAATATCAATATGTTGAATTTTGGTGGCAGGGGAATATCAGTGCAAGTGGGTTGGGCCTTGTTTCATGGTGGGCTGAAGGAGATGAAGAAGAGGCTGAAGATGACTAGAAAGCGTTGAGAATTGTTTGGGAACATTGATTTGTGGCTTTATTTTTATGTAATATAGCGAGACCTGTTATCATGCACAATGTATCTTCTTTTGAATGGGAAGTGGATACTTGAAATTAGTATCTTGTCATCGTGGAATAAACTCTTTGAATTCCAGCCATTGCTAGTAATGTTGTTTTAGTATTTAGTTCTGAGCTCACAGGTGCTTGCTTATAATTTTCCACCAGCAAAGAACTTCCATGATTATGATCCTTTCTATTGGATTGTTAGCTCAGAGTTCACAAGTTCAAAAATGCTCATTTGGAGGATTCTATGATATTGCCAGTAGCATTGAAATTATAGTTGTTCTGTAAGCAGCAGAGAATTTCCATGTTGCTTGTATTTAACTGAGATTCTACTTTATTGATAATGCTTATATGCACATTTTCTTTCATATGTACATCTAGATAATGTTGATCTTTTGTATTCTCTGCTGTATGCAATGTCAATCGTTTTCCAGTCAGAGCCCTCCCGTTCCAGTTTAGTTTCTCATTTATTTTCTCCATTGACTATAATCCCATATTATTCAAAGAATATCAGATGAGATCTCCATTGAATGATTTTATTCTTATAGGCAAAAGCTCAGATTCTCTCTCACACACGAAATTAAAACATGTCTCAAATTGGAAATGTGGTTAAAGTAGTGTGTTAATTCTTGATGCAATGCAGAAATTTAACTCAAGGAAGGTTGTACAAGAAGCATGAATTACACCATGAAATGTATGTCACCAAATACCACAAGATTAATCCTTAAAGATGTGAAATGTGTTTGAAGTTATTGGATGCCTTCTCAGGATTAGTGCTTAGAATTTGCTTAGTTCCAATATACCAGTCATGAGATCCAATTTGTAACAACCAAAAGTGAGATATAATGAGATGAAAGCAAGTGATTGTTTTATCGCTTTAGATCAATCCAAAAACCATGAAGTGTACTACTTGCTTGAATATGAAATGAACATATGCTGGAAACTTCAGATTAAAACCAATGATTGATGAAACTTAAATGTGTGTTCTAAACCTTAAATTTAGCAAGTAGATTGATCGATAAACCTGGGCACTTGTGAAGGAATTAAGCATGTAAAGAAAGGTCAATTCGCCCTTAGAGAAAAGATTAAAATAGATAACCAATATCGGTCCCACGTGTGAGTTTAATTAAGCAACTAATTTTAGCAACAAATGAGGGCGAACAAGAGAAACAATGAGAAATACGAATTAAAAAACCACGACTTGCTCTTGAAGTGTTTAAGTTTACTATATCTGTTTTATGAATCTTTAGAAGATGACTTTAATTTCTATTTTAGAAATAATAACCAGCAATCCAAGAGGCTAGATAATGAGCAAAACAGTGAGACGTTGAGCAAGTAAAACGAGAATTTTGCCATTATATGGATATGCGATTATTAGATATTCCTTAAGAACTCAAATAATGGTTTCAGTTCTAACAAACTTATCTCTTTTAATGATATGTAGAACAGCAAAGTGAAGAGGTGAAACTAAAGCAAATTACTTTCTAGGTTTCTAGTAGTACAACTTGAATTCAAGAGATGTTGACACTTATCTAAAAGAAAACATCCAATAAACTACCGATTTGTTTTTAAACAATGTAAATCTATCAAATGATGAATGAATTTAAGAGCAAAATGACTTGCTAATGCAAAATGTACTTCTTGTTATGAAACCATTAGATTGCTTGAAGCCAAAAGAAAATAAAGTGTTTTTTAAAATTTAAGTGGTTGGCAAAGGAAAAGATCAGTGCCTTCTCCACTTGGGTATGAGTCAACAATCAATCTTACTTGAGGCTATGTTCTTGTGTAAGATTTGGGGTTCACAAGCAATCCTGGGATGTCCTTTCCAATCCCCCAATGAAACACTTAGATCTTGCAAGTCTATGGGGAGAAGAGTTCTGATGTGAATCTACTTCTAAGAAAACACTAAGGAGGCCTCTACCTCTAAACTAAAAAGAAAGGAAAGAAATCAAAGATGTTCTATGCCTAATGTATTAGATCTGGAATGTAAATGACCAAGGACTTTAGGGAAAGGTTCACCTTACCACTACAAGCTCCTCCAATGTAGCATGGTGCTCCTCTATGGCTTTATGTTGCCTTTGTCCTCCATAAACCTGCAAGAAAAAAATGTCTCCAATGGTGCCCTAGACAAGATATCCTCAATACAAGATACAATATAATGAACCAAGACTTGTGTAAAGATGAGGCAAAATTATCTTCAATATTTTCCAACAACAATACAATGATGAGACTCTTTATATAAGATAAGAGCTCAACAACCTCCCAAATAAAATAATAATAAGTCTCTAACCTCCTATGTTAAAAAAATAGAAACTATCTAATCAACTAGAAAAAATAGCATCAAATAATAATAAAATAAGGTGGATTAGATGCCACATGTACAACAAACTCCTAAAAAAAGTGGGTGCGGTCCTGAACATGGTTAAAAACTGCCTCCGAAAAGTGTGAATGGTCCAAGGAAGAAGTGCACCCTCATCAAAAGGCTCCAACAAGATATACCCAACTCCAACTACCCATAGGTGTGAATGAGGTCCAAAGTGAGTGCACTTTCCCAAGGTTCCTCAACTACCTGTAACCACCTCAACTACCACTCATGCATGCTAAGAAATGGTCCAAAGTAGTGTAACAACCCCCAACAAACTCCAACCAACTCACGTGTGTGGTCCAAGATGGAGTTACTAATTCACATGTGTGGAAGAATCTCTCAAAGAAGAAGGTACACCCTCCCAAAGATGCTCTAGGAGGCATGTGTGATGATGTGGAGTCCCTGTCAGTATCCATTGCAGTGACACATATCCCAATGAATGTACATGTATCCTAATATAGATACACATCCCAAGGTGTTGTCATGGATCCCAATGCAAATACATGGATACCAATGTAGTGTCACTTATCCCAAGGAAAATGTCACAAATCCCAATGAAAATATACATGTCCATATGTTGGTACATAGATCCCAAGGTAGTATCATGGATCCCAATGTAGTACACAAATCTTGAGGCAAGTGTCATGGATCCCAAGGCATAGATGCAACTCCTAATGTAAGCACATAGATCCCAATGCAAGGCGCCCATTCATAGTGGTGAGTCAAGCCTCGATATACAAGTCATTAAGTAGTGCACACTAAGTGATCTCTTCTAGAAACATCACAACATTAGTTTAATTTTGCAATTTGTCTAAGTTTTATCAAGGTGGGACAACCTTCACCTTTATTACATGTGACAACTCTTAAGACCAAGAGGTATTTCCTGGATTGCTAATTTAGGAGTATTTGCTATGATAAATTGTATCACAAAAGCAAGTAACTTCGTGAGTTGACTTACATAGCTAGACACAAGGCCTTCAAAGATGTTCATCCACATGAGTGCCTTTATAGATGAGGAAACAATATTAGCATTGAGTTACCATTTTCTCGGTATTGTTTCTTATTACCCATTTTATTTGCCTTTTTCTTTCTTTTTTCTTAGTCCATTTTCTTTAGATATGCATTGCTACGCATGGGACTTGGGGCATTGGCTTCATAGCGATGTGGTAGAGCTCAAACTTTATTATTTGACTTTATGTAGATGCTTTTATCTTCAAGCTTATAGCTCTTAAAATGAGGCTTTCCTCATGGGACTAATAAGATAGACCTTGATGTATAACACATGACAAGACAACCATGAATGGGGAAACAAAATAATTGGGAAGATGGAAAGTGTTATGGTTTGGGATATGGACACGCTACACCTACCTAGGTATCTAGTAGTACAACTTGACTCAAGAGATGATGACACTTATCTAAAAGAAAATTATGTCCCCCATTGTACGACGAGAAAAATAATAAAATTATAAGTGTTATAATGTGTTATTAGATCAAACCTAATGTTTACCACGGTAACAACCATATAAGAAACCATATCACCATGTCCAAGCAAAAAACCCAAACATGAAATCATAGTAAAACAACTACTCAAGGTACCATGACCATGTGTATGAAAGCATAGTGTACTATTTGCATGTGCATGAACCATTCAAGGTGTGTGTGAGATGCGTTAATATACAATTAATGAGTCGAATGGGATTGTTTGGGCAGTCCATTGTGAGGCCATCATGTAGGCAAAGACTCAAATATGTCATGGATATAAGCTCTGAATGATTGAGCAAGGGTGCTCACATCGGATGTGAATTGGAACATTAGATCACTAAGAAAGTGGCTTTGGTACTAGTTTCCCATATGTGATCACAATCTCTTCATACCATATGAGGTGGCAATAGGTGGTACAACACATCATTCCATTCTTCATTTAAAATGTCCTCGCTTACGACACTCTATGGGTACCATTCCCCATCCACCACATCACCCTTGAGAGGGAAATGTAAGGTTCAAGTAGTGCAGGATAACATCTAACACCAACAAGAGATTCTCCAACTATTGAAGGACAACTTGGGTCCAACACAAAATATGATGAAACAACAATAAAATCAACACAAGAACCGTGGCCTCAAAATGTGAACGCTAGCTCTAAAATCCCATATTTGTGGGTCAAAAACACCAAAATCAATTGCCGAATTGAAAAGTGTTGGTATTGGTAGTATCCATTTTTTTTTAAGTTTAAAATTAGCACCTTTTGTAACCATGACCTTAACAACCTCGTAATGTTGCCAAACCTTAAATTCAACCCATGAATAAAAAAATGGCATTAACAACACCATTTTTTCTTTTTAGGGTCAAAATCACTTTGAAAAGATGTCCTTAACAACTTGTACCATTGCAACAAAAAACTTAAAAATCAACCCCATAATTGAAAAGTGACACTCCTAGTGACACCCACCCTTATTTTTAGGGTAAAAAGTGAAATTTCAAAATAAAAAATTAATCATTTTCTTAAAACACATAAAGAAAAAAATAAAAATAAAAACATAAATTAAAGATGGAAAAGAAAAGAGTAAAATAAGGTCCCCTAACCTTCTTTAATTAAAAAAAATGCTTAAAAACATTAGGATGATTATAACTATTTTATTTCTTTTGGTTATAAAGTTAAAAAGCATTTATAAAGAAACTTAATTTTGTTTTTTGCTAATATATCTGTGACTTGTGGGATTATTCTATGGTTTAAGAAACTATGATCCAGGGGCAACTAAGACATCAAAATCACACGGGGATCGCACCTGGCCCAGGCCACACCCTTAACATGATTGGATTTTAGGCGTTTCCTCTTGACTACCATGGAGTTTCCAACTTGGGTCGCCATATAGAACGAGACCCTTTGAAACCAATTGCGCTAGCGAGATTTGACAGAAACTTAAAAAAAGTTAAGATGCAATAAAAAATGAATTAATAATAATAATAATAATAATAATAATTTAAAAAGAATACGTTGAAACTATATTTCAACATAAAAAATAAAGTTTTGGTTGGGGTGGGGTGGGGTGAGGTGGGATCGGACATCACTCCCGTCTCCCCCCTCTCCCAAACCAAAACTTTTTTGTTTTGTTTTTTAATTTAGTTTCTACGCATTTTTAAAATTTATTTATTTTGTTTAAAATAAGTATTTTAAATATTTAGTTTTTCAAGTGTTTTTCTAATATTTACTTTTTGTTTAAAGAAGTGTTTTTTATTTATTTATTTTTCTAAGCTACATTGCCCAGGGAAAATCCCCGAGTACTTCCCCTCATTTTGAGGATGGTCCCTGTTATCGCACAGTTTGTAGTTTAGGTCAGAGGCTAAAGGATAGAGATCAAACTGGCGTAACATGAACCTTCCCCACCCAATGTCACCTCGATGGGGAGGTTCTTTCTGTTTAGGGAGGTTAGCCCAGGGGAGACGTCCTCGACAACATGGGGTTTTGAAGAGGCTAAGGTATAAAGTCAAGATCAAAGTTTCCCTCTCAGGTTACCACCAAAGTCAGACAGTTCGGCTAATCAGCCAATAAAGAAGTGTATGCCCAAATGAAAACACCTGCCCGGAACAAGACAACAATAATACAATATATATGCAGGCTATAACTCAAAGGGTTAGTACTTCAATAACTATCTTCTATCATTTAATAAGCAATGTAAAACAATAGATACAAATGAAGTCAACGTTTTGTCAATTAGCTATGAAAGAGCATCAATTCATCAATATCTATCAAGATGATCAAGCGAACAATGTATCCAATCAACAATTTGCTCAATAAATGCTTCAAATCATCATTTAATTGCTTATATTCAACTTTTGTTGCATCAAAATGAGATAACCAACTATGACGTCAGCCCTAATTAAGTTAGTTTGTAAGTTGGGGTTTCAAATTTTAAGTTTTGAGAAAGGTTTTTGTACACTAAGACTTCAACGTTGGAGATTAGAAATTAGTGCCTTAGGGTATATGGAGTCAAACAAGAAGAGGGCACAAGGTTTTGAAAGGATGATGACTTAAAGACTGGAGGGAAGGGTTCTAAAGTGCTGCAAAGGCAGGGCCCTAGAATCAAAACCCTAGGGGAAAGAGGCTCACTCCGGTGTTGCTTAAGCAAGGCCTCGTGCTCTTTCCTCCTTCCTTAGGTCAACTTGGCAAAACGGCTAGCATCAATGATTAATTTTACTAAAGGATGGGGTAATAGAAAGTGTTGTAAAGACAAGGCTTTCAAACCCTAGAAAGTGATGGCCCTAGGTGTAGATAACCTAGGCCTAGGACGTCACCCCCTTTTCAACCTATAAAATTAAATGCTAGCTTAAAGGAAGAAGCAAGATGAGTGTAGCAA
>SNQJ01S0001483.1:0-123465 GCA_010110895.2 Picea sitchensis | reverse complement strand
CATGTAACAATGACCTACTTGTGTGCTTGTTACCTAGGGTTTCAAATCAACAATTTAATAAGCAAATGCAAGAAATTAGACCTACAACCATTCAATTAAGAAGTTTTGCAAGAAAATCACTTACATATCATGAAGAAAGTATGTGCAAACCCTAGTTGTAAACCTTCCTTGGAGAAAAATGCCATAAATTGCCAAAAAATCCTTCCAATAACAAGTGCGCCTCATTTAGAAAGAAGCAATACCTTAGGAAGGCGCAAAAATCAGACCTCACAAGTGTGAGTGAATTGTGTTATGTCAAAATGAGGGAAAACATCCTCAATATATATCATCTCATGACCTTTAATTACTAATTAGGTCATTAAAAATAGCCGACAAGGCCAATAACCAAAAATCATATTGTTTTACATTAAACTGCTAAAAGAAAACCCTAAATGAGCAATAAGCAAGACGTCTAGCCCCTTTGAGGGAGACGTTGGCCCTTTTTTGGGCAAAACATAGCACTAGATGACAAACGTTGGCCCTCTCTGGGCCTCCAAACTCTGCCACATGTGACAAAATGCTCTATCAAGGTGCCATACACTGGAGGTGACGTCAAGGGCTCCTAGATGACGTCCTGGGCCATCAGAGGGACTCGTTCCACCTGTAGTGGGTCAACCCCCTAGGGCTGGGCTTAGCCAAGGCGTCCTAGATGAAAACGTCCTTCTTCTTCTCTCGTGCAAAGGCTTGATCAATCACTGTCCTGTCTCTGCCCCTGATGAGGTCCCAACAACCATTTGATGGGCTCTTCAGCCCCATGGAGGTCCAATCTAATCATCTCCTTATGTGTATCGGTCCACTTGGTACCTGTCCGTCGGGCATGGTCCTGCACATCAAAAACTTCGCCCTCCATGGGCTCATTAGTCCCAGGGATCATAGCAATGTCAATCATATTTCATCATTAATTTCATCAAATGCATGCTTAAAACCCCTAGCATATCATCCAATAGCTCAAAGACATTACAATGACCTACTATACAAAGCTGAAGAAAAAGACAAAATGCCCTATTGGGCCAGCATCCATAAGAAAAGGAAAGTTTACAAAGAATATCATCCAAGCCATGTAACACGAGGTGGTATGGTCAAAAGGATGTTCGGACATAGTGAAAGACAGGGGTGATATTATCTGTGGGTGCCTTTGTAGGAGGTGAGCTGTACCTGTCATGGATGCAATTCTTTCCAAGCCCTTTATTGCCTTTATTCTTTCTTTTCTTCATTACTTTTTCTTTCTTTTTATTTCAAGGTCTAACTAGAAGACACTGCCTTGGCGTGGTGACCAGAGTTGACAGTGTTACCCACAAGTACTTTCATAGAGATAGAGATGATAAGGCTGGCTCGTGATGAGACCCCCTTTCCCTTGGCCATGCAACCAAAGGTCACTACCTTGGCATGGTAACTAGATAATAGCAATGTCATACTGCTAGGTACCCATGAACATAATGGGCTGGCTCGTGATGAGACCCCCCATCCTCTTGGCTAGGTCTTGTTTTGTCATTTTTCTTCGGGTCCCTCTTGTTTCTTGTTGAGAGGCCTTTTATTGCCTTCTCAGGGATCCCTGGGCGATGCATCTCTAGGTTTTGTTTTTTATGGCTTTTATCTCTTACCAGCTGCTTTTACCCCCTGGGCCTTTAGCTCCTTCTTCCCACAAGATAAGGTGTAACCCCACAAAAGGTCATCCTAATGTCCGGACTAGGGGAATGGGATAGATGAGTGGGAGATAAGATGTAAGAATGATGATATGATGGGAGTGGACGATGGCTCTTCAAAATTCCCCTTGGTGGCCAACCAAAACCTATGGGTACAAGCTTGCTAGGGTACCCTATCAATCCCCCCAACCATGGTCAAGTGGGTTAGTGTAAGATCTAAGCAGTCGTCAGAAATGAAAGGAATTTGATGCATATATCTGAAGGTTATAATGATCAAATAAGACACATACCATGATACCTGGACCAATTACCTCATGGAGCAAGAGTCTTCTCCGATACAAGTCCAAGTTGAAGGTGATGGATGCTGCTGCTACTGACAGGACAAGTCTGATGAAGAGGAAGAAAGATGGGCCCTCCAGGGCCATGCTCAAGTCAAGGTCAATCCCGCTCTCGATACTCCATGTCTAGGACCTGTGGGCCTCGAGACATGATTTTCTAGTTATCCCTAGAAATCGGGGATAACAGAACCCATCACACAAATGCATGGGCTGTGTCCAAGTGCACTACATAGAGGTAACTTCAGATAATGAGGAGGAAGAGGATTTCGGCCATATCCAGAACATGGAGGCAGACACCACAGAGACGACAGAGGAGGAGACCACAGGTCATGACAGTATGGCTGAGGAGAAAGCCACCTAGGCATCCATCAGTGGAGTGACCAAGTATAACACTTTTAGGATGAGGGGAGTCTTGCAGGGGCAAAAGGTGTTAGTATTGATTGATGGGGGAGCTTCTCACAACTTCATTGAGTCAACATTGTTACGAAGGAGGCATATACCCACGGTTGAGTTTGAAGGGTTCAAGGTGGAGGTATCAGGTGGGAGCACCATGCCTTGTGACCGGTACATTCCGGGCATGAAGCTTAAATTGGGTAGGTATGAGCTGGTACATGATGTCTATGTGATGGACCTTCCGTATACAAACATAATCCTTGAAGTTCAGTGGCTCAGTACGTTGGGACCTATCACCACCAACTACAAGACCATGGAGATGTCTTTCACTGAGGAGGGTGGACAAAATTTACTGCTCCGAGGCATGACAGGAAACTCAACCAAGGTAGTTACGACCAAGAGGATGGAGGCCATCTTCATGAGAGAAGAAATAGTATATGCAGCTGAATGCAGAATTTCGGCACGTGTGGACGAGCAGGGCAAGGTTCACTACACACCAGAAATCCAGGAAATCATTGACAAACACAACAAAGTGTTTGGACCTATCCCACCAGGGGTGGCACCAGACAGGGGGTTTGAGCACATCATTGAGTTGGAGGCAGGAGCAAAACCAATCATCACCACATCGTACAGACATTCGAAGAAGTAAAAAGACGAGATAGAGAAGGCAATCAAAGAACTCTTGGATATGGGGCACATCAGGCCGAGTTCCAGCCCTTTCGCTTCTTCAGTGGTGTTGGTCAAGAAAAAGGATGGAACCATGTGAATGTGCATTGACTTCCGGGCATTAAATAAGAAAACAATCAAGAACATGTATCCTATACCAAGGATTGATGAGCTATTGGACGAACTGCATGGGGCTGTCTACTTCACAAAAATTGACCTACGTTCTGGCTATCATCAGATCAAAATGAGAGAGGAGAACATCCCAAAAACTGCTTTCAGGTGTCATTATGGGCACTATGAGTTCTTAGTAATGCCTTTTGGGTTAACCAATGCCCCAACCACGTTCCAATATTGTATGAACCATGTCTTGAACAAATAGTTGAGGAAGCATCTCTTGGTATTTTTTGATGACTTGCTCATTTATAGCAAGACGTGGGAGGAACACCTTCGACATGTGGACCCAATTCTGTCTATCATGGAGAAGCAGTGATTGTATGCTAAGGAGTCCAAATGTGAGTTTGGATTGACGAAGGTTCTTTCCTTAGGGCACATCATCGGAGTAAAGGGGGTACAGGTACATCAGTAGAAAATTCAAGCCATAATGGAGTGGCCTACACTTAAGACCCTTACAAAATTAAGGGGATTTCTAGACATATGCACTTACTATAGGAAGTTTTTCAAGGGGTTCTCTCAGCTTTGTGCACCCTTGACCGATTTGACCAAGAAAGGAGCTTTCAAATGGAGCGAGGAGGCCCAATTCACATTCAACAAGATGAAAAAGGTGATGAGCACATGTCCAGTCTTAGCCCTACTAGATTTCGGCCAACCTTTCACCTTGGAGTGTGATGCCTCAGGAGAAGGTATTGGGGTCGTACTGATGCAAAATAGGCACCCTCTTGCATATGAGAACCGAAAACTCAGGGGAGCTGAGTTACTTTACAACATTTATTACAAAGAGATGCTGGCCATCATGCACGCTCTGGCCAAATTCAGACAATACCTAGTAGGTGCACAGTTTGTGGTGAAATCAGATCATAACAGTCTTAAGTACCTATTGGAGCAAAAAGACTTAAATGAACGACAACAGAAATTGGTAAGAAGAATACATGCCTATGACTTTGACATTGAATTTGTCAAAGGGAAGAACAACGTGGTGGCTGATGCATTGTCCAGGAGGCCATCCATTTATGCCATGATAGATGTGCCTGTTGATTGGAAGGACCACTTGGTGATGGAATATGCAAGGAATCAGTTCGTTTGTTAGGTAATGGACGGGCAAATACAGGACGATAACTTCAGGATCATTGATGGCCTCATCTATTATAAGGGCTGAATCTTTTTGCTCCCTGAATCGACCTTCAAGGCCAAAGTGTTGCAGGCATGTCATGACTCACCAATGGTAGGTCACCAAGGGATTGGTAAGACATACAAGTAGGTGAGGGAGAGGTTCTCATGGAAGGGCCTCAAGGAGGGTGTGATGAGTCATGTCAAGGAGTGTACTACTTGCCAGGAGAATAAAGATGAGCACACTCACCCGACAGGACTACGACAACCCCTACCCATCCCAGAGCACAAGTGGGAAAGCATATCCATGGATTTCATCACAGGGTTACCAAAGGCACAGGGGAAAGACTGCATTTTCGTAGTGGTGGATAGGTTGATGAAGTTTGCACACTTCTTCTTCATGGCTACAGACTTTAGTGCAACACAGGTGGCCGAATTATTCCTCAGGGAGATCTTCAGACTGCACGACCTACCCAAAACCATTGTTAGTGACAGGGATAGCAGATTCATGAGTACATTTTAGCAGGAGTTATTTAGGCTAGTTGGTACGACCTTGACTCCTAGTACTAGCTATCATCCTCAAACGGACGGATAGACTGAAATAGTCAACAAATGGGTGGAAGGCTATCTCAGGAATTATGTGGCAGGGCAGCAGAAGGCGTGGGTCAGATGGCTACATTTGGGGGAATACTGCTACAACACCACCCATCACATGTCCATAGGCATGACCCCATTCAGGGCATTGTACAACTATGATCCACTCTCTTTCGTGGAGATTGCTTTTGGTGACAGCAGGGCTCCGATGGTACAGGACTGGGTACAACAGAGTCAGGATATCCTCAGGGNGTTCAAGTGCTATTTCTGTTGCTATTTCGTATATCATTTCTGTGTATTGTGAAGATTATGCTGGATATTTTACTGTTATTCTGTTATTTCTAGCATTTCGTTCCTGTTCTGCATATTTTATATATCTGGTATCTTGCAACATGTCACTTGTGAGAATTGACCTGGGTGGGGAGGATAAAATCAATCCTCCCAACTAACTTATATATATATATATGATTTTTTTAATATTTTTTTTCTTTTTTCTTTTTTAATTTAAAATGGTAATTTTCATTTCAATTTTTTTAAAACAATTTTTTCTTTAGTTTTGCAACTTTAGAAAAAAAAAAAAGGCATTGTGGGTTACATCACATTTTGATTCGAGTGTTAATTTCAAGGTATTGGATTGAAGTGGCATTGATTGTCAAGACCATTGTATAAAATAGATTGTAATTTTGATCTCGAAATAAAAAAACAGGCACTACTAGCAACATTGCATTTTGATTTGAGAATCGATTTTAAAGTTTTTGTTCGCAATGGTACTAGTTTTCAAGGCCATGGTTTCAAACGAGTTATAATTTTAACCTTGAAAAAAATGGGGGTGCTATTGGTACCACCCCTTTTCATTTTGAGGGTTGATTTTAAGGTTTTTGTTTGCAACATCACAAATTGTAGTTGCAAAATTTTGTAATTTTAACCTTAAAAAATGTGTGCTATTGGTAGCCCTACTTTTTGAAATGGGGGTAAAAACAACTACCAAATGTGACCTCTAAAAAAATGAGAACTTTGGAGAGATTTTGTTGAGTTGGTAAATGTGTTTGAAAGGAATTTTGAAGTGGGGGATTGGGTATTTATGGTTCTACAACCCTACAAATAGATGTCCCTCAAGCAACAAAAGGACAACACATTATTGCTCAAGTATTATGGTCCCTATAAGGTGTTGTACAAGATTGACACTATGGATTATAGATTGGAGTTGCCTCTTTCATGTGTACATCTGGTCTTCCATGTTTTATGTTTAAATAAGGTAATTAGTGACAAGTTCATAGTTCAAAATATTTATTTAGAATTGGATGAAGAGGAAAATATCACACCAGAACATGAAATAATTATTGAAACATACATCAAGCGACTACGAAATCAAACAATTACTCAGTACCTCATTGAGTGTAAAAAATTAATAACATATGATGACTTATGGGAAGATGAGTTCTTCATATAGACGCATCCACAACTAATCAACATTGAGGGCAATGTTGGGTTGAAAGGGAGGGGTGTGTTAAGCACCTAACCATAAGCCTTGTTAACCCCTCACATCTAGGGCATAACTAGAGGATATTTTTCTCCTTCGATCCACATTGCAGACAACAAAGCCACAAATAAAATCCATGATTCTCCCCAAATAGATGACTTATGATGCCTCCCACATATTTCTCAACTCACTCTCACTTGATGACTATGGTGCTTGACCCATATGAGGTAACTTGTTTCAATACTTCATATTAAGTGTTAATTCGTTATGTGCTTGTCTTGAAAGTAGTGATCAAGCGGTTGAGTTGGATAATAGATCATGATGCTTTAAATTTGTGCCTTTTACCTCATTGAGTGTAAAATTAATAACATATGATGTACATGTGAAGATGGAGTTCTTCATATAGACGATCCACAACTAATCAACATTGAGGACAATGTTGGGTTGAAAGGGAGGGGTGTGTTAAGCACCTAACCATAAGCCTTGTTAACCCCTCACATCTAAGGATAACTAGAGGATATATTTTTCTCCTTCGATCCACATTGCAGACAACAAAGCCACAAATAAAATCCATGATTCTCCCCAAATAGATGACTTATGATGCCTCCCACATATTTCTCAACTCACTCTCACTTGATGACTATGGTGTTTGACCCACATAAGGTAACTTGTTCAATACTTCATATTAAGTGTTAATTGCTTATGTATTTGTCATGAAAAGTAGTGACTGCTGCTGAGTTGGATAATAGATCATGATGCTTCTTTTAAATTTATGCTTTTTTCCTTTTTTCACCTTAGTTGTTATCATCCCCTCCTAAATAAATGACTATGGTGCTTGACCCATATGAGGTAACTTGTTTCAATACTTCATATTAAGTGTTAATTCGTTATGTGCTTGTCTTGAAAGTAGTGATCAAGCGGTTGAGTTGGATAATAGATCATGATGCTTTAAATTTGTGCCTTTTTCCTTTTTTCACCTTAGTTGTTATCATCCCCTCCTAAATAAGTTTTGTCACCCTTGGGTGGAGTTGTACTACTAGGGGGATTTGATAGGGCTAGCGTGTCCATATCCTGATCTATACATAAGATTCTCCATCTTTCCCAATCTCCATTATCCTCACTTTTGAGTTGGCAGTCATATGTTGCACATATAGGTTCATGCTTCATAATCCCATGAGAAGAAGGAGCTTGAATGCTTGAGGTTGACAACTATATATATATATATATATATATATATATGGACACGAGCAAAGTGATAAAGTAAAAAATCAAAGTAAATGAAAGAAAGAAATGACTAAGAACCAACGGAAAGAAAATCATGAGCAATGCCCCCTTGCTATGAGGTTATCACCCTAAGTCCTATGCAAATAATGCATATTAAAAAATGACTAAATGAAAGTCAAAATCCAAAAAATGTTGAATGAATAAATAAAAAGGCAAATAGGGGTTTGGAAAGACACAATGCCGAGGAAAGGGAAACTCATTACATAAGAGCTCTCTCATACAAAGACGCTCATGTGGATGAATATCTTACATAGCCTCAAATGATTATGCATGCCACTCATGAAGTTAAACCCACTCCATACCATCTATCATCACACATGCTTCTCGATGGGTTTCTTGGGAAATACTTCTCCTCATGGGCACTGACATATGTAATAGGGGCTAACCATAACCCTCCCATGCCTAAACTTGACAAATAGTGTGAATTCTATAAGTTATTGTGAAGTTTGAATATGACACTTAATGAGCTCTATGCAATGACATTGACATTTGACATGAATCACTTCTTATGTTGTATTGGACTTGTGTACATGCCTCTGGATTGATACATTTGGTCAGATGAGCTCCCTCCTTGTACGATGCAATTTGCATGGGTATTGACTTGGATTAAGCCTTGGCCCTTTGGAGGATGTTGAGGGGATACTTGCACCCTTCATGGAGGACATCCCACCTACTTTTGAGAGGTCATTCCACTTCTTTGGAGGATGTTGGACCTTTGGAGGAAATTACACCCTTGTTGAGATGTCCTAGCACATTTTTGGAGATGATGTGGCACTTTTGAAGGGGATGTTCCACCTTTTCATGATGATTGGACACCATTTGATGAGATGTCACACCTTTTAGGAGATGATATGTCATTTGAGGATGAAATCTTGCACCTCTTGGAGGGAACATTTCACCTTTTGAGCCCCTACACACCACTTTGGAGTGAGTCATCCACTCTTGGAGATCATTTATGCCACACATGTGGCCTTTATCATGCATTTATGAGGGACAATTTGGAATTAGATCACTTTTACTTCACTTTGGGACCATCCTTGGGGGTTTTCTTGACCTATCCACTATTGTATCATGGATTATTTATGTATTGTGGCCTTATCTCTAAGGTTTGTAAAGAGATAAAGACATTTTATTTTCCTAAGGATTTTTCTAGCAAAAAATTGTTATTTTAATGAGAAGGGTGCTAGATCTCTCATACAAATAAGATAAGCACTTATTGTTTGAATCATTGCTACTTGTGTAGAACTACTACTACTTGTCCACTATTTCTCTTCTCTAAAATTGCTATGGATGGATAGTTAGGGTGACTTCTCGTCGAGATTGTCTTGTGGATTGCTTTACAACTTTATGGATGTTCATGGCTAGGGTTTTGAAGATTGAAAGATTTCTTGAGTAAGTGATGTCACTTTATCTTCTGGATTTTGTTTATGAATGATTATAAGTGTACAATTGCACTTCTCTAGTTGTGGTTGTGCATTCTCTTCATATTTTTCTGGAAAATAATCCTCTTTTCAAAGCTCTTGGAAGATTACTAGTGGAATATCTTCCCTTGAATCATTTTGAAGTTTTGTAAGGCACTAGGAGGATCTTTTATGGTTTGTAGTGGACAACCCTAGATCTAATTACATCTCCTCAAGTGAGCTTTAATTAGCCCCATATGCCCCCCAAAACATATAGTAGGCACTAGTCTTCTCCCTTTTAATAAATCATAAACCTAAATTTTGTTGAATTTTCAATGAGCTTTGGCTCATCCTTTTACTTTAAATTTTTTTGTTTAACTCTTACTTGAACCATAACTACTGCAGGGAGTCAAGATCACAAGAAGAATAACCTTGCACAAGAACACAAGAAGTATCTTGGGAAACCCTTCTCAACAATGGAAGAAAACCCAACCAATCCTTTGCTATATTCTTCAAGAGAAAGACCTCCCACACCATCACCAAACCTAACACACAGGAGAGTGCTGTAATTCTCATAATTTCAGACCACAACTTCTGGAATCATGAGATGACACAATGCTTAGTGTGTTTCCTCAATGGGGATTCACCTTTATTTATATAAGACTTGTCACATCAAATGATGTGTCTAATGGCACAATAGGGATGACCTCAATAACTCAAAATATAATTAATAATTACCATATTAATTATCTTTTATATTAAGGTGGGGTCGACCTGTACCCTTTACATAACAAATAGGGTTACAGGTAAGTATGACTCTTGAACAATATAGCAAGAGATCTCATACACCCACTAGTGCTCAACCACTAGGGGCACATCCACATGGATGTCCATATCTCTATCTCACTGCGTCTCACAACAGAACCACACTCAGTAGTGCTCAACCACTAGGATCACGTTCACCTGTGCTCATCCACAGGCACATCCAACTCAACATATCTTCTTTCCCACTGCATTACACAAGAGAGTCATCTGGAGTTCATCATCTCAACTCTCTGCTTGGAGGAGGCTAATACATCGTTTCATCTTTGTCTCAGAATGATGCACCCAACTCATGGGAATTCACATGTTCACATGTGCTCAACCATAGGCACGTCTAACTCAACAAATCTTCTTTCTCATTGTGTTACATAGAAGAATCATCTGGAGTTCATCTCAACTTTCTGTAAGGAGGAGGCCAACACAACGTTCCAGTTCTATCTCAGATATGAACCACACACCCAACTCAAGGGGCTCTCTCTCAGGTCTGTGTCCTGGAGGATGTCTCACGCAGTTGTAATCATCAACACTCCCTCTTAGCTAGGGAGACATTCTCCACCAGCCCAAGTCTCTCATGTAAGTACTCGAACTTCGTCCTGGTTGTAATCATCGACACTCCCTCTTAGCTAGGGAGGTAATATTCACCAAGCTAGTTTCTCACATAAGTGCTTGAACTTCGTATTGGCAAGCGTGTTGGTGAAGATATCTGCAATTTGCTCATGTGTAGGAAGGTACTGCACATGCACTGCTTTCCTATGCAACATATCTCTAATATAATGATATTTTATCTCAATGTGTTTCGATCTATCATGAAACACATGGTTCTCAGAGAGATTCACACAACTTTGATTATCACAAGTAATAATAGGATCCATCTCATGATTAAATAAATCTGTTAGAAGCCACATAGCTTTGCAAACTGCCACACTCAATGCTATATACTCTGCTTCTGTGGTACTCAAGGACACAGAGGTTTGTTTCCTGTTGCACCAGGAAACCATGGTAAACCCCAAGGAAAAACAACAACCGGATGTGCTCTTTTGGTCTACTGTACTCTCTACTCATTCTGTAACGACATATTCTTGCAAACTCAAGTTCACAGTGGAGGCATATCCTTGCAAACTCAAGTTCACACTGGAGGCATATCTTAGGCCATATCCAACTGTGCCTCGTATATATCTCAATACATGCTTTACTCTATCCAGTGAGTCAGTCTTGATTGACTCATGGATTGACTAAGCACATTCGCTACATAGCATATATCAGGTCTGGTGTTAACCAGATACATCAATGGTCCAATCAGTGCTTGGTATACATGTGGATCAATCTCGTCTGAATCATCTTCATTTATTTTTCGTCAAATCGATTACCATCGGTGTAAACATGGATTTTCATTCTGTCATACTGAACTTCTTTAATATCCCCACTGTATCTGAAGATGGTTGCTTCTTGTCCGGAAAAAATGAGAAGCCATAACCTGATACAGTAACTGAAGTTAACCTGAGTTTGTTTAGGAGTTTGCAGTGATGACAGTCTAAGAACAGACTTTGAGCTAGCAAGCCGAGCCTCTCCTAGGCTACGACTATTATTCCTTTAGCATGCCAAGTCACCAAAAAACAAGTGGCTATAGGGAGCGCCCAACTTTTACCGGAGCGAGATCAAAACTCTCTGCGACATGTCGCTTCAGGGTTTCTCGAGAAATATTTCATACAGGTATGTGCGCATAATGAATTGAATTTAGAGCCCATTCAATTACAGAATGGTCGCCTCCCCATTCAACCGCGCTCCTCGCAAGCTCCATCACGGACGTCAGAGGCCACCAGATAAGATTGTTCACATTTTCGTCCTGTACTGCCGCCATTCCATAACTAATTTTCACGTCACGGGATTCAAACCCTCGCCGAGATACAACCCTAGGTACCAAGAACCGGAGACAGCTTAGAAGCTCTCAGCTAAATCCGGGTGCACTGGACGAGCCTCCTCCTCGCTTCCCGGAAGAGCTACCAAATTGGCCGCGATTTTAGCGGGATCGACGTCTTTGGCGGTCGCTCCGGATGCCTTGTCGCTAATTCCCAGTATACTTAGCGGGACTCTGTGCTTTGGACGAAGTAGGAATCGTGGACCGTGAGAGACGACAGATCTTCCTTTAGTGAAAGGAAAGAATGGATAGAAATGAAATACGAGAAGCATGAAGAAAGCACGACAAGTGACCGTAAATCCGACCATACGATGGACTACCTTTGCAAAATGCTTTGGGGTACTTTAGCAGCTCCTACAACCATCCTTTATCAATGATTAATGTGCAGATGGTTATATGCAGGATCTGCTTTGATATTATGTTGAATTTTCAATGAGCTATGGTTTATGCTTTTACCTTAAATTTTTTTTGTTTAACTCTTGAATCATAACCACTGCAGCAAACCAAGATCACAAGAAGAATAACCATGTACAAGAACACAAGATGTATCATGGGAAACCCTTCTCAACAAGGGAAAAAAACCCAACCAATCATTTGCTATATTCTTTAAGAGAAAGACCTCCCACACCATCTTCAAATCTAGCTCACAAGAGGGTGCTGTAATTCTCATAATTTTAGACCACAATTTCTGAAATCATGAGATGACACAATGATAAGTGTGTTTCTTTAATGGGGATTCACCTTTATTTATATAAGACTTGTCACAATGATGTGTCTATTGGCACAATAGGGCCGACCTCAATAATTCAAAATATAATTAATAATTACCATATTAATTATCTTTTACATTAAGGTGGGGCCGACCTGTACCTTTTACATAACAAATAGGGTTACAGGTAAGTTTGACTCTTGAACAATATATCAAGGGATCTCATACACCCACTAGTGCTCAACCACTAGGGGCACATCTACAGGGATGTCCACATCTCTATCTGACTGCGTCTTACAGGAGAACCACACTCACTAGTGCTCAACCACTAGGATCACGTTCACATGTGCTCATCCACAAGCATGTCCAAATCAACAGATCTTCTTTCCCATTGCATTACACAGGGGAGTCATTTAGAGTTCATCATCTCAACTCTCTACTTAGGGGAGGCTAATACATCGTTTCATCTTTGTCTCAGAACGATGCACCCAATTCATGGGAATTCACACGTTCACCTGTGCTCAGCCACAAGCACGTCTAACTCAACATATCTTATTTCTCATTGTGTTACACAAGAGAATTATCTGGAGTTCATCTCAACTCTCTGTAAGGAGGAGGCCAACACAACGTTCCAGTTCTGTCTTAGATAGGAACTACACACCCAACTCAGGGGCTCTCTTTCAGGTCTGTGTCCTGGAGGATGTCTCATGCAGTTGTAATCATCAACAAATTTGACCTTATATTTTGTATTTTAGGGTAAAGATAGGGTTTTATAATAACATACATACATTTTCAACCATAAAAGAGGCTAGATGTCTTGATATTTGTGCATATACTTGACTTGAAAATCATTTCAAAACCATAAATGGTCTTGCTGATTTTTATTATAGCCTAATTAGGGCTAGATGTCTTAGTTCTTTGGGTTGTTATATGCATTTAACATTATCCATCATTTCAACCTTGAATTTACTTGCATATTACTTGTTTCACGGGTTAAAAATTCGCTGATGTTATAACTTGTTTGTTGTTGTAATTTACTATCTTTTACACAATACTTTTGCAACAACCATTAGTGTTTTCTTGATTTTTTGTGTTTGGGAATCATTTTACACTAAACAATAACTTGATAAACCCCCCTAACTCAACCTTAAAGCATATCAACTCAAATTTGAAAATCACATTGAGTAACCACCTTGTCCTTACCTCGCTTGATATATTCCGTTGATGGTAAATTGGGTAGCTACATAGGAGGTCTTAGACTTGATTGTGTCTTTCCTTAGGATTCCTTGAAGCTACTATGAAAGTCTCCCTTGTGTTGGATTTATCATTCACTAAAATGAGGGAAGTTGCTTAGGTGATAGTGGTAACATCTTCTAATGTTCCACTCATTTTGTACTTTGTGAAGGCTTTTCACTAAAGTGCAAGATTGTGTGATAACAAGCCTCATTCATTACATTTGCATTATTTATAGTTATGTCGTATCACTACTATTGCATTCTATTCCTCTTTGTCTCATATAGATACATCAAGGAGACTCATTTGAATAATCATATATGTGTATTTGATATGTTATAAAAGGATGTTGCTCGCTCAAAAGGTTTCTTATTCATTCAATATTTCACTTAATTTAGGCATGACATTATTGAATTACATCATTTTTATGCTTATTTGGTTATTTGGTCCAAAACATTTTTCATTTGATGTGGAAAGATTTGACATTGATGCAACTATCGATTACCAAGGTAGATAACCATGTTGCACCCAAATGTATATTTTGGGCTCAACTATGGAGGTGTGAAGCATCACATCTTTTCCATCTAACCAAGCCACTATATTGATATTTTTTTTTTTTGGGTTGTGGTCTAGTGACAACTTATGGTGGTTGTTGTGAGGATGGCCCATGCCCCAAATCCTCAGGTGTTCATGCTTTGATCTTACATGGTGCAATCCACATGTGGCATTGATGGTTGGGTCCTACCAATAACAAGTGCCATTATGTTGATTTAGCGATCTTGTTTATATCCATTGTGAATGGTGTCGACAACAATTAACATAATAGTATGTTGGTGTAATAACAACAACCTAATTTTCTTTGTAATAAATGCCAAAGGATGAGGTGTTCATTATTTTTAAGGTTTGTGGATTAAAAAATGGCTATTTCCCTTTTGAAATAAATATATTGAAAATTGTTGATGATAATCTTATTTTTGGTATAAAAATCCCCTTTAATACAAATATGGATAAGTTTTAGGACTTAATGACACTAACAAAAATCCATATTAACTCTAAATATGTTTCATTAAATGGTATATAATTCCTTGGGGCAACAATCTTAATAATTTTACACCCATTATTGTTTAAAGACCATTTCACCACCCCAAGTGGGTGCTGGAACACTAAGAGGGTGCTGGAACACAAAGATTGATAACTCGAAGGATTTGAGACCTTTCAACACATAACGAATCCAAATTAAGATGAACTTGTGCTAGTGGAGTTGCAGACAACTACCTTAGAATTAAGATTTTATATTGGCTTCATACAGATGTCATATTTTATAAGTTTGTGCAATGTCTTTGATCAATGCTTATAAGTGGTACACCATATTTTATAAGTTTGTGCAATGTCTTTGATCAAATTTTATAACTAGTACATGTAAGAAATTCTAAGGAAATTTGAGGTTATAGAATGAATTTGCAAGTGCAAGAAGGGGATTGTAGGAAATCAGTGACATAAGCACACAAATATAGAGATAATGTCACACACTTAGCAACAAAATTGATTTCTGTCTTAAATGAAAATAACCCACATCAGAGTTAAGCTTCATAAGCAGAAACACACATTAGTAAGCACTTTTGCAGTGGAAAAATAACAATGAACAACAATCACAAATCCATGTAAAAATTATAAATTTAGGCAACCAATGATCCAGGTGGATATCGGTGGCCACCCACCTTTTCCAGCTTGCAAAAAACAACTTTCTGGCAATTTTGGTAATTTACTATTTTTAGCAGTTTTTTGGGTCCTCAACTTCCAGAGCCGTTTTGAGGCCCTAAACGACGTTTTTTTGGGTATCTACCGGTCTAAAATTTCATCCTGAAATTTTTGTCAACAGTTGTAGTCCTCAGATAGATCTTTCCAACGGGCTATCGTGCGCCTAAAACATAGATCATATGCAAAAGTTATGACCCCGAGAAGTTGATGTACCGACTTACCCAAACGGGGCCCACATGACTTTTGGCGCTTCATCTCCTAGGGTTAGGTTTTTGGATGTCTAGGGTTTTTGACACTCTTGTTTATTGTAAAAAGGCCTTTAGAGCCTCATTGTAATCATCTTCTTGCGAATGAGCGCAACCATCACATCTCTTCTCAGAGATAAGCCACCACCATTCCAACAAGCTTGTTTTCCGCTGCATTTTACAGTTTCAGCTTATTTCCTCGTTGAATAGAAAACCAATTTTACTGTATCTCTGTTATTCTATGTTAAGCATCTGTTAATAATCTGTAGTCATTTCGTTCTTCTCATAAAATCCGGATCAGTGGTACCAGAGTGGTCTGCTCCTTGTCGTCTTAATGCATGTCCCCAACGAGGTCAGAGTACAAAGAATTGGGTCTCGAGCTTGTTTCTCTTGAGGATGAAAGCTCTCGCACGCCCAAGTGACCTCTCATGGAAAGAGAAAAGAAAGATGATGGGACATGAGATCCTTTCAAAATGTTTCTTGAGGAATCCCTCACACAATAGAGGAATGAGATGATGGATAGTTCTGCACAAATCCTTCGACGACTACCAACATGGGACACATCTTCTTCGAGCGGAGGCGCCGCCCCCTTCAAGGTACAAATAAACTTTGATATTCCTGTATTTGAAGTTCAAATAGACGCAAATGGTGTAGACAAGTGGTTAAATCTACTAGAAGGGCATTTTTCTGTCCATAACTTTTCAAATAGAGAAAATATTACTTTTGCGGTCCTTAAACTAACCGTTCCCCATGTCAAAGATTGGTGGGAAAATTTCTGTGAGCAAAAGGAAATAGAGGAACCCTCGTTATTTACAGTCACGACCACCTGAGAATCCTTCATGGATGCTATTAGGGAACAATACTACCCCGTTGGAAGTTATGATGACTTGTATACCAAATGGACCACACTGCAGCAAGAAAGAGACCAAGCAGTGCCATAGTTCACAAATATCTTCCATACCTTGCGCACCAAGTTGGGTATCAAATATTTAGAGCGACATCTAGTGATCAAGTATCCTGGTGCTCTTCATAGATACATCCATACCAAAATGGAATTTCTGGACGTCTCGTCCTTGGGTGCGACCTACCGATATGCTGTCAAAATCGAGCAGAAGCTCAAACAAAAGACGCGACAATTTGTGCCCGGGAACCCCTCACAGCAAAAGCCAGGAAAGAGCGGCACCAACCCACAAAACAAAGGACATAGAAAATATGGATAGTATCAGGACAACTAGTCCAAGCCGCAAGTAAAGAAGGACACTAGAAAGCCAAAGAAAGATACCGGGAAGTGGTGCGACTTCCATAAGAGCCCTTGGCATAACACCACTGACTGCCGCTCAAAGAAGTCGCTGGTGGCCGAAGTGAAAGCCTCTGAATTAGATGCAGGTTCTAACTCCGAGTCAGAATCAGAAAGGGGAAGACGAATCATTGACGCGGAACCCATTGCCATCGTTTCTACACCAAGCTCCAACCTGATGAACTAGATGAGCTAGAAGAAGGAGAGAGCCTCTTCCATTCACAGATGTGGGTAAAAGGCACCCTACCGCACTTCATCGTTGATAGTGGTAGCCAAAAGAACCTCATCTCAGCAGAGGTTGTCAGGCGGCTGGCCCTACTGAAAATGCCACACCCACAACCCTACACCATGGGATGGCTCCGCCAAGGAAGCGATCTCCACGTCAGCCAACATTGCCGATTGTCGTACGACATCAAGCCCTTCAAAGACGAGGTATTGTGTGATGTTTCTCCTCTCAAAGTTTGTGATGTTCTTTTGGGCCAACCTTATTTATGGAAACGTTATGCTGTATATGAGTTTAGGCATTGTAGTGTTATTATTACTTTGAACAAGAAATTGTATAAGATACCCGAGGCAGTCCCACCTAGTGCTATTTCCTTGATCTCTTCCAAGCAATGCAGGAAGGTCATCTCTTAGACGGGGAAGTTTGTCTTCTTCGTGATTCACTCTCGGAATGAACAAAATATCACAACCACATCCAAGGTCTCTACGACCGACCTCTCCACACAGCAGAAGCAAGTAGATAAAGTCATCAAAGAATACTCAGATATCTTCTCCTCACCTACCGGGGTACCCCTGCACTGTCAGGTCAAGCACCCCATCGATTTGACCCCCGACGCACCGCTGCCCAATGGGCCAGTCTATCACCACTCTATGTTAGAGAATGATGAGATCAAGTGACAGATCCAAGAACTGCTCCACAAGGGGCACATCCGTCCTAGCTCATCACCTTGTGGGAGCCCAATCGTGTCGGTACAGAAGAAAGATTGAACCTGGCGACTTTGCATTGATTACCGAGCCCTGAATAAAATCACAGTAAGAAACTGGTAGCGAATTCCCCGAATCGACGACCTCCTTGATCAACTCATGGGGGCCAAATAATTCAGTAAGATTGATCTGAAGTCTGGCTACCACCAGGTCCTGATAGAACAAACATATGTATGGAAGACCACCTTCGAATGCCTTCAAGTCAAAGGAAGGCCTTTTGGAATGGTTGGTCATGCCCTTTGGTTTGAAAAATTCTCTAGCCACTTTCATGAGGATGATGGATGATATCCTGCAACCATTCACCAATAATTTTGTAGTGGTTTATCTGGATGACATTCTCATTTACAACAAGTCTTGGGCAAAACACTTGCAACATATTCAACAGGTTATGCACACCCTGCGACAACACAAGCTATACACCAACTTGGAAAAATGATCCTTTGGCATGGACATGGTCCATTACTTGGGATACATTGTTGATTAGCATGGCATACATGTGGATCCAACCAATATCCAGGTCATCCATGACTGACCAACCCCAACCACACTCACTAAGCTTCAGATCTTTTTGGGCCTTGCCAATTTCTACTGCAGGTTCATGTTAGGATTCTCCCATATTGCATGGGCCCTCAGCCAAATAAACAGGGGTGGTGGTAAGGAAAAATTTGCATGGGTATGGTCCCAAAAACAAAAGTTCGATGATTCGAAGCAACACTTGTGCTCAACCCAGTACTTTCACTACTAGACCTGCAACAACCCTTTGAGATCGAGACAAATGCTTCAGACTATGCTGTGGACACCGTTCTCACTTAGAACGACCACCCTGTGGCCTACCATAGTGAGACACTATCAGATGCTGTCCGTAAGTACTCCATTGTGTAAGCCTGCCGCCGGTGGAGACATTACATTCTTGGGAAGGAGACAATCATCCACACTGATCATAAGCCACTGCAGTTCATGCAGACACAAGGAAAATTACAGAATGACCGCCATAAAAAGTGGTCCAGATACTTACATCAATTCCACCTCAACATCAAGTATAAAACAAGAAGCACCAACCACGTCACTTATTGCCTCAATAGACCGCCAGTTGTGGCAGTCACCACGGTGCTAGACTCTTGCGGCCATGAGACCTTTGGATGGCCCCAACTCTATGAGATAGACCCGACCTTCGCCACCACCTACCAAATGTTGGGTGCAAATGCAGTTGTCGATAATTTCCATCTTTAGGATGGGTTGTTGTGTTGTCTAGGCCATATCTGCGTTCCATCAAGCAAGAGAGCGAAGCTGATCTAGGAAGCCCACTATAGTCAGGTGCCAGGAAACTTCAACGTCCAAAAGACAGTGGCGATGCTAAAGAAACATTTCTACTGGCCGAAACTTCGACAGGAAGTCATCAAGTATATCAGGTCCCACACTGCTTGCGCTATTGCCAAACCAACCACTAAGAAACAGGGCTTGTACACCCCTCTTCCTACTCCTGACAGGCCATGGGAATCCATCTCAATGGACTACATGTCTGGCCTGCCGTCCACCAAGCGGGGAAATGACTATGTTTTTGTGGTTGTTGATCGCTTTTCTAAGATGACGATTCTGGTTGCCTGCAAGAAGAGCATCATAGCAGAAGCCACTGCCAAGCTCTTCTTTGAACGAGTCTGGGTACATTTTGGAATCCCACAAACCATTGTCTCAAATCGGGACAGTCGATTTCTCAGCACATTCTGGTCGAGCCTTTGGTCACTGTTGGACACCAAGCTCACCAAATCCACGACCTTCCACACCCAGACAGATGGCCAAACTGAGGGCGTAAATTGAATGATCGTGCATATCCTGCGCATGTATAATTCCAAGAACCCTCACACATGGGATGAGACTCTTCCCTATGTCCAACATAGCTACAATCGAGCCCTTCATAGCTCAACCTATCATAGCCCCTTTTAGGTGGGGTTGGGATTCCAACCATTGGGTCCCATAGATGTTGCACTTCCCCTTGCGGTCACCTTGACCGACTCATCTCCTGCTCCAACTAAAGTTGACAAAGCCACCCGGTTCATTGTGCAGATCCAACACATCTGCCAACAGGTTCAGGATATCCTACAGAAGTCCAATGACAAGTACAAGTAGCACCATGATCAACATCGGGTGCCACATAAGTTTCAGATGGGCGACAGAGTTTGGTTGCACTTGCAGAAAGAACCCCTTACAAGACCCCATCGGAAGCTTCGCCCACTCCATTATGGGCCGTACACCATCACCAAGGCTATGGACGATAAATGTTTTGAGCTCAACATTCCTCCTTTCCTTGGCCTGTACCCAGTGTTCAACATGGACCTCCTTCGGCCTTATTTCCCACCATTATTGGACACCTCAGACGTAGCAGAACATATGACACCAAAAGAGATCAACCTCGACTGCATAAAACATGCATCCAATGATCATATTGTGGACACACAAATCAATGGCACTCGACAACAAAGGATCCAACTTTATCGATTCGTTAAAGCAGGGAAACTCCTGCACCAAGGCAAGTGGCTCACCCGGGGCCAAATTCAGCAGAAATTTCCTCATCTGATGGGGGAACTCAACGCAATTGAGACCATTGATTCCTAAGGAGGGAGGATTGATCCAGGTGGATATAGGTGGCCACCCACCTTTTCCAACTTGCTCAAAACAACTCTCTAGCAATTTTGGTAATTTATTATTTTTAGCAGTTTTTCGGGTCCTGAACTTCCAGAGCCGTTTTGAGGCCCTAAACGACTTTTTTTGTCAAAATTTTTCATCATGAAATTTTCATCAACAATTGTAGTCCTCGAATAGATATTTCCAACAGGCTATCGTGTGCCTAAAACAGAGATCGTATGCAAAAGTTATGACTCCGTGAAGTTGATGTACTAACTTACCCAAACGGGGCCCACACGACTTTTGGCGCTTCATCTCCTAGGGTTAGGTTTTTGGATGGCTAGGGTTATTGACACTTCTGTTTATTGTAAAAAGGCCTTAAGAGACTCATTGCAATCATCTTCTTGTGAATGAGCGAAGCCGTCACATCTCTTCTTAGAGATAAGTCACCACCATTCCAACAAGCTTGTTTTCCGCTGCATTTTACAGTTTCAACTTATTTCCTTGTTGAATAGAAAACCAATTTTACCGTATCTCTGTTATTCCGTGTTAAGCATCTGTTAATAATTTGTATTCATTTCGATCTGCTCATAAAATCCAGACCAACTAGCCAGGGAAAACCCCAATGTGGGGAACCCCAATGAGAGAGAGAGATTTATTATCTTCAGGAAAGTACATATCAGCAACAAGATTACATTTTCCAGCAAGAAGGAAACCACTTACAACACCCAAGCTGTCCCACTAATAGTCTGCCTAGACACTCGTACCCAAAAATCCGTACTGCTATACAACCTTCTCCAAATCAACACCTCGAATAGTGTGTTAATCAACTGTTGTATGATCTGCTCCTGTACGACTATCCTTCAACACCAAATACTCTAAATCTACCTCGATTTCTGTGCCTCACATGCCTAAAAAACCATTCTCAGTTCTCTGTTGTACGACCAACAATAAAATTCTACAACTTCTAAATAGAAAAATCTCCTTGGGAAATGTGCCCAATCTCCCTTGGGAAAAGCACCCATCTTGCTGCCCTCAGTTTCCTTCAAAAATATCTCTCTCAAATCTCTCTCAATCTCTTATTCTTTTCTTACAAACTACCCTAGTCATTCTCTTATAATCTGAAAGTGACCTTTCATATTCCCTATCCCTAAATCCAATGGCCAAGATCTAATCTTGCCTTTACATGACCAAGGGACATGATTCATTCCCTCCAAAATAAATCACTTAAAATGTTAAAGTACAATTTCACTTTCTAACATAAGTGCACTTTATGAAATAAAGTCACTTTAATATTAGAAGGTTACCTTATAAAAGGTCACTTTAATAAAATAACTACTTTATTAAAACTTTATAAAAACCCATTACAAAGTCTAGTGCCCAGTAGTGTAAATGTAAGGTCACTTCTGCATACAAGACAAAACACGCAGAGTATCTCCTGAGCTATAAAAGATAACACTCCCTCTTAGTGAGGGATGTACTAGCTTCCATCACCTTCATATGATCCCATCACACTGTTCGCATTAGGAGCTCCCTCTGAACCTAGAGCCAACCTCAACACTTGCATAAAACTCGAACAAGAAGACATCCTCCTAACAACAACCTTGAACCTTGAGCTCCTCAAAGAGTCCACTCCACCTTGTTCTTTTGTTCGATCACACCAGCTGAGCCTCCTTCCGGTGCTTAGAAGAGACTCCTCTCTTCCCTTAGAATGAAATAATGAATCCTTGGGCCCATTGTATTCTCAGGAGCCTCCTGCTCCTCATTCAACTCTGAATCATAACCTGTAGGTTGTCCTCGTACCTTGTACAACCTATCCATCCTATAACCAATCATCTGTGATTCAACTGGATCCACTACCTCCCTGTAGATAAATACATGTCCCCTCTTGAAAAATATAGAATATCCAACATCTTCCAAGGTTGAGATCGAGAGCAGGTTAACCCTCAACCCAAGAACAAACAAAACTCCATCAACCTCCAGGATTCCTCCATACTCAAGTTGAAATCTAATCCTTCCAACTCCACATACAACTCATTCCATACCAACTTCACTCTTCACCAACTGACTAGGACCTGTCTCTGTGATACTGAGGAATATATTCCATATTCCTGTCATGTGAAAAGAGGCTCCACTTTCAACAATCCACCTGCTATCACCCACAAATCCAACACTACCGAAACTGAATACTAGATTAACCAAAGAAAATTCCATATCAAACTTGGATGAAAAGTCCTCCATAACTGTTGTTCCTGCTATATCAGGCCCCTCTTGTTCTTTCTTCTTCTTCTTCTCAGGATACCGAGAAACAAGGTGCCCCAATTGGTTACAATAGTAACATCCGACTTTACTCAAGTCCCCCCTAGAATTCCATTTCTTATTCCCCTTTCCCTTTGTTGCAAGAGAAAAATTCTCATCATCTCTGTCATCCTTCTATCCACTACTTTGAGACCCCATCCAGATCTCCTCCTGAGTGAAGTCGTCCCACAGTCTACTCCAATCTGGAAAATTCTCCCGACCCACCACACACTTCACAAAGACATCCCACTCCTTTGTGAATCCTTTCAAGGCTATATTTCCCAACACTGGTTCTGGTATTACCTCCCCTACTGTAGCTAACTCGTCCTTAACTTGAGCTATATGGGTAAGATAGGATGCAACATCCTCACCCATATCCATCTTCGTGTCATGCAGTTTATCCTTCAAGGACATCTTTTGGTTTTCATTCTTAGCCTCATATAGATTTTTCAATGTATCCCACATCTCTTTGGTTGTCTTCTTCTCAACCAAATGTGGGATGAGTGGGTCCTTCACTCCATCCAAAATGATCCTCTGTGCTTTGTCCTCCTTTACCTCATGCAAATCCAAGGAAATATGATGTGCTGTGGGAACTACAACAACAATGCTGACACAACTACAAAGATTTTTCTCCTTGAGAACATATGATATCCAGACCTTCCAATACAAGTAGTTGGAAATTACTTCCAACCTATCCTTATATCTGATGCATGCAACCATTTCCATGTCAACTGTTCAAAGAAAACAACCAACAAATTCCGCCCTTCAAATCTTTCCCAAAAATAACACTGTTCACTGTAACTCATAACCCAAGCTCTGATACCATGTAGGAAATTAGTGATATAAGCACACTAACAAAGAGCTAATGTCACACACTTAGTGAAAAAAATGATTTTTGTCTTAAATGAAAATAACCCACATCACAGTTAAGCTTCATAAACAAAAATACACACTACTAAGCACTTTTGCAGCATAAAAAGAATAAAGAACAACAATCACAAATCCATGTAAAACTTAGAAATTTAGGCAACCATCTAGGGGAAACCCCATTGAGGGGAAACCCAATGAGAGAGAGATATTTATTATCTTCAGGAAAGTACATATCAACAACAAGATTACATTTTCTAGCAAAAAATAAACCACTTACAACACCCAAACTGTCCCACTAATAGTCTTCCTAGACACCTGTGCCCAGAAATCTGTACTGCTATATGACCTGCTCCAAATCAACACCGTGAACAATGTTCCAATCAATTGTTGTACGGTCTACTCCTGTACGACTATATTTCAACAACAAATGCTCTAAATCTGCCTCGATTTTTGTGCCTCACATGCCTAAAAAACCATGCCCACTTCTCTATTATACGGACTGTAAGGATCCGTACAATACGACCTCCTTCCCAACATAAATTACAACAACTTCTAGATAGAAAAATCTCCTTGGGAAATGTTCCCAATCTCTCTTGGGAAAATTTCCCAGCTTGTTGCCCTCACTTTCCTTCACAAAGCTCTCGCTCAAATCTCTCTCAATCTCTTCTTCTTGTCTTGCACACTACCCTAGGCATTCTCTTATAATTTGAAAGTGACCTTTCACCTTTCCCATCCCTAAATCCAATGACGAAGATCTTATCTTTCCTTTACATGATCAAAGGACATGATTCATTCCCTCCAAAATAAATCACTTAAAATATTAAAGTGCAATTTCACTTTATAACATAAGTGCACTTTATGAAATAAATCCACTTTAATATTAGAAGGTTACTTTATAAAAAGTCACTTTAATAAAAGAACCACTTTATTACAACTTTATAAAAACCCATTACAAAGTCAAGTGCGTAGTAGTGTAAATGTAAGGTCACTTCCGCATATAAGAGAAAACATGCAGAGTACCTCCCAAGCTATAAAATCTAACAGGGATAATAAAATGACAAATAATCACAATTAAACAATACAACTATTTTTTCTTACCATAATCTATAAACTTACATTAATCAACAAACTATGTTTATAGTAATTTACAATGTACATTAACACACGAGTATAGACAGTCTATGAGATCAATTCTAGTTGGGGATTATGAATGTTAATGCATGGGAAAATATTGAATATCAACTTAGGAAGGAACTTCAAGTTGAAAATCAATGATGAACCTTAATGGAGAGAGATGCATCTAAGTATAAGCTTAAAATATTAAATCCAATCAAGTTGTGCATAGTTTGATACACACACACACACACATATTCAAAGGAAAACCTTATCTTATCCCCCCTCTTCCCTGGAATATTCTGATGGAGGGTGGATCAATTTCTAGCCACAATAGCAGTTGGTAAACCAATAAGAATTAGCAAAACTCAAACCTCAACCAAGCTAGCACTAGATGCCTGCTGGTGAATGCTGCCTTGAATAATGTGTTTGAACCAATTGAGCTAACCCACTAGACTTTTTTTTTTCAAGGAAAATCTTGTGGGATCCTCTCCCCCCCCTCGCCTTTTTTTTGGAATATCCTGATGGAGGGTGGATTAGCCACTAACCACAATTACATCGTTGGTCACCCAACGAGACTTAGTTGGACTAGAACCGAAGACTTCACAACAAACTCCACCTTGAAATATTTTATTTGAGTCTATTGATAAAACCTAATGGATGTGTGTGTGTGTGTGTGTGTGTGTGTGTGAGAGAGAGAGAGAGAGAGAGAGAGAACTTGTGATCTCCCTATTGGAAACATGTTTTTAGTGGATGGTCTAAGTGACTGAGATAACCCTTGGGGATATATATCCACACACACACACACACACACACACACATAAAATCAAGACAATTATAGAGGTTACAATTAATTGTCACTTGGTTTCATGTGCAATTGATTTACCATTTTGTCTCTTATCACTAGAGTGTCAGAGATTGACCTAGATCAAACATGCATTACANGAGAGAGAGAGAGAGAGAGAGAGAGAACTTGTGATCTCCCTATTGGAAACATGTTTTTAGTGGATGGTCTAAGTGACTGAGATAACCCTTGGGGATATATATCCACACACACACACACACACATAAAATCAAGACAATTATAGAGGTTACAATTAATTGTCACTTGGTTTCATGTGCAATTGATTTACCATTTTGTCTCTTATCACTAGAGTGTCAGAGATTGACCTAGATCAAACATGCATTACATGTGTCATTGATGATTTATGTTGGATGTTGGGTGTTTAATGTTGTTTTCTCTAGTGTTTAGCCAAGTTAGGTTGAATTTAGCTCATAATAGATTTGATATAATGATTTTGATCACTGCTATAATCATCTACGCCCTTTTGTAGAATAAAGGACCCCATTGTTGATTTTTGATACATTTGTGGAAGTTATCTTCATTTGGTTGACAATGTACTAATTAACTTAATGTTGGTACTATTCAACCTTCACTAGTTTGAATGTTCGAATATCAATCTTCCTCAGGTGTTCTTCACTTGTCATTCGATGGTGGTATTGACAGGGGTGGAATAAAGTGTTCTAGAGAATGGTGGTTTAACCTCAAGTGTAAGCATCTTTTACAATTTTTATGGTGTATTACTCTAGAAATACATGTTAAGGATGATGCTTTTGATTGGCAGTACTTTATAGAATATCTAAAGTGATGCTTTTGAGCGACAAGACTTTATAGAATATCTAATGTCACAAGGGGGAATTTTAAGAACTTTTCTTTGCTAGATGGTAAAAGAAAAGAAAACACACATACATTTAAACGAAGGAAAAATATTCGTTTTTACTCTTAAGAAATTTTAAATGTTGTATATGTAAGGGAATCTAAAGTCACAAGGGGGAATTTTAAGAACTCTTCTTTGCTAGATGGTAAAAGAAAAGAAAACACACATACATTTAAATGAAGGAAAAATATTCGTTTTTACTCTTAAGAAATTTTAAATGTTGTATATGTAAGGGAACATCCAAAAGGAAGATATTCATGTATGTATAATTTCAAGAAGTAGGTATAACTTCATTAACATTGATTTAGCAAATCTACAAGAAGTTCAAGAAATTATCAAGGAAACACAAGTATATGGTTAGAAGGTTAAATTTTTTGAATATTCAAAGCATGTTGTAGATAAACGTGTTTTACACTATCTCAATCCATTTTCAAATTATTATGCAATTATACAAAAAGACCAAACAAAAATCAATCACATGTATGTATAATTTCAAGAAGTAGATATAACTTCATTAACATTGATTTAGCAAATCTATAAAAAGTTCAAAAAATTATCACAAATATTCGATTAGAAGTTTAAGAAATTATCAAGGAAACATAAGTATACGGTTAGAAGGTTAAATTTTTTAGAAGGTTAAAATTTTTGAATATTCAAAGCATGTTGTAGATAAACGTGTCTTGCACTCTCTCAATCCATTTTCAAATTATTATGCAATTATGCAAAGAGACCAAACAAAGATCAATCAAACAAGTATCAAGATCAATTATAAAGAGATCAATCAAACAAGTGTCGGGATCACTTATTATGCAAATATATCAATAAGAGATCAATCAAATATATCAATCAAACAAGTGTCAATGTCGATCAAACAAAGAGATCAATCAAAAACATTTGGAACCTTTTCTTTAAGTTTCAAAATAAATTTATGAAGTTATAATATTAAAAAGTATCATGTATCATGGTGGAAGAAATTTCACTCATGTATCATGGTAACGTATCATATTAAAAATTATCATGTATAATATTAAAAAGTATCATGGTAATCGTGTATCATGGTGTATCATGGTGGAATAAATTTCACTGAGATACCATGAGGACAAGTATTCAAATAAAGTGAAAGAATAAATCACCATTAATGATTAACATTATGAGAACATAGTGGTATGTGAAGAAATCAAACACACTCAGAATACTCAAAAGCTTAAGTGAGAGGTTAAACAACACATGGCAAAGAAAAGTTAAAGATTGAAAGGGAAAAAAATACAGTAGAAAAAAACTAAAAATTTGGAACCATATTGATATCCATGAGCCAAAAGCGAAGAAAACATGGCATGTATTGACATTCACATTCTTATAAGAATAGGTTACATAATTATTGAAAGAACCAAAGGAAATACAACATTATGGCATGATGCTATCAAATTCCATTTCCAATAACAATCATGTATTTATAGATTGTTGATCAAACACAACACCAATGTTACAAAAATGGAAGATCACATTATTTGGTATCATCTAATGTTTGAGAGTGAAACATTTCAAAGTTGAATGAACAATAAATACACACAACCCTTATATTATTACAATTTAATATGTAAATGATATAATGATCCTTATCTTTTTGTAATATCTTAATCTCACAATACATAGTGAATAACTAGGTGAAGGCATACCCTCCTTTAGTGGATACTAGTTTGACTCAGTATATATATATATATCTAGTGATGATTTAGTAGGTTGTGGAACAAACAACATTTATAAATATGGTATGATTTACTAGGTTGTGGAACAAACAACATTTATAAATATGGATTGGATGTAAATGGAAAATATACCATGGATTATGCTTTGGTTGTGTCCTTAACATCAAATGAAGTTACATATCTTATCCTTCATGATAGTTGTGTGTTGAAACTTTTCCTTAGGGTAATTATGTTTTTTTTTTCATGTAACTTCTCACCCCACCCTCCCTTCATGATATTTGTATGGTGAAACTTGGTCTTAAGGGTAATAATGTTGGTTTTTGTTTTTTATTTTACATGTAACTTCTAACCCCTCCTTCCCTTTATGATAGTTATATGATGAAACTTTATCTTAAGGGTAATTATGTTTTCTTCTTTATTTTATTATTTATTTGTTTATATTTAAAAAAATGTAACTTCTCACCCCATCTTCCATCCCACAAGTGAGAGTGAGATATTCCTCATGGTTCACGAAGAGACCAAATCAACAACTGACTCATGAAGAGTAAATGTGTCACAAGTAGGGTTTGAATTTGGGTGGGGAGGATAACATTTCTCCTTTCAACAACTTGTTGGCACAGGGGCAGACCCAAGGTTCAATTCTAACAGCGCACCAACAAGTCCTAACTACTGCCCCTTTCGGCAACACCTGCGAAGCAGATGTAGTTTCACCCGAAGTAGCTATAGGGGGTTGCAGGACACATGTGTCTACAACCAGAGGAAATTCATAGTGGATTCACAACAACAACACACAATCACCTAGTTATTCTTTATCTTCCTTAAACCTATTGCGCAAGTTATATTTCAGATCTAACACCATATCACAATAACAACATATCAAATGACAGAGAACATAACATCAATTACACATAACTCAAAATATACATAGTTCACCCTCTCCCTAGGGCTACGTCCACATAACTGTGCTTTATGATATATTAAGATGGAAGCATACAGTTCTTATCTGTGCTCTTAGCTAGTAGATATTCTCTTCTTCTCTCTCTTTCTCTCCCCTCCCTGCACACCCAGCTGCAGGGTTGATCTTCGCTCCCATTTGAAGATCTACAATACCAGAAGGCTCTCGCACTCAACACTTCTCTCTCACACGGTAGTACTCACTTAGTCACACAACAAAAATGAACTCTCAACCAACTTAGCACCCACCCATCCTAGGTCCTTTAGACCTTTATATATACATTACAATCACTCACCGACATCCTTAGGTTGAGACCTAAGTGTCAAAACCCTAGATACCAAAACCCTAGGTGTCTAAAACCCTAGGTCATCTTGACCCGCGTTTTCAAGGCTTCGCCAGCCTGCCTTTCCTTCCTTCTCGCGCAGTGCTCCAAAGCATCCAACGGTGGCTTTTTCTGCTTGCTGAGTTGTCCACGATCCGTCTTCCTTGCTGATTTGTCATCCTTGATCTCCTCATCCAACGACTTGCTTTCTCTTACTTCGCACTGCCTTTTCTTCTCTTTTGGTCACTTTGACCCAGTATCAGTCACTGTTTCTTCTGTGCGGTTCACATTTTTCCTTTTCTCCCTCAATCTTTGCTTGCTTCCATAACCAAGGGCCAACAATCCCCCAACACTCACTTGTGACTCATCCCGAGGCACTTCAATTCTGAACTTTCTGTTTCTACTTCGACTTCAGACTGCACAGGGCAGCCTGTGCTTTCTGCTCTGTCCCTCTCTTCTGTGTGCAGACTGTCTTTTCTATGTATGGTACCCAGTTTCAACTACACCTGGTACCTAGACCCTTTTAGTTATGCTTTTACAGAGAGATGCGAGGCATTTGGTTGTCATAATACAATTTCAACCAACTTCCGTTCACCAAACCTTCCTTCCATTCTCTAGTCAAAGTCTTCAATTGCGCAACTCCTCCTTATGTAACATAGAAAACCTCATATGGCCCAAGCCAATGCGTCCTAAACTTCCCTGGATGCCTCATGAACTTACTGTCATATACCAATACCAGATCTCCTTGCTTGAAAGATTTCTTCTTGATGTGCCTATCATGGTAGGCATTTTCTCTTTCTTTCTGAACCTGCTGGTGAAATCTTGGAATAAATCTGTCTTCTTCCAATTATACCAACCGTGCAAGCCGCTCTTGCATAGTGCTAGTGTCGTCCATATCTATAAAGGCTGCAATTCTTATACTAGGAACCAAATATTCCATGGGTACAACTGTTTCCAGACCATAGACCAATTTAAAGGGGGTATGCATGGTCAGTTTCTTGCAAGTGGTTCTATAGGCCCATAATACTGCGGGTACTCTCAAATCCTAGTCATTCCTATTCAAGCTGCATATCTTCATCAGTGCTATCTCCAAGATCTTATTGAATGCTTCAACTGTCCCATTTGCTTGTGGATGGTAGGGCATGCTCTTGTGATGGTGAACTTCAAACTCCTGAGTCAAGGCTTCAATAGTCTTGTTAATAAAATGTGTTCCTTGATCGATCATAAGGATTTTTGGGCATCCAAACATGGTTATGATATCATCAAGTATAAAGAGCGCAGCTGTAGTTTCACTACAGTCCTTAACTACTCTTGCTTATGCCCATCTAGTCAAATACTTTGTCGCAATGATTATGTATCTAGCTCCTGTGTGCTTTCCTGGTGGGTTGATAGGTCCTACGAAGTCAATGGCCCATTTCTCAAATTCCTGTAAGGTCAGCTGAGGTGCTAAAACCATATCATCTCTTCTGGACGGTTTCCCAACTCTTTGGCATACATCACATGCCTTATAGTATTCCTTAGCATATTTGTGTAGAGTAGGCCACCAAAGGCCATCCCTAAGAATCTTTTGCGCTGTTGCTTTCCTTGCGTAGTGTCCTCCTGTGATGCCTTCATGTGCTTCTTCGAGGATCACTGGTCTCTTTGTTTCCATAACACACCTCCTCAATATCTCATTAGGTCCCATCTTGTATAGCTGTCCAACTATGAGTGAAAAATCTGCAGCGTGCACTACCAACTGTTTCTTCTGAGTGATTGTATATTCACTAGGTGCCATTCCTTTTGACAAGAACTGGACTATCTCCACGAAGTGATCATCAAACTTCTCGATGGCCAACAACTGTGCATTTGGCAGTGTATCCTCCAAACTAGTAGGTTCTTCTCCGTGTTCCAACCTCGACAAGTGGTCAGGACCTTTGTTCATTCTTCCTGGCTTAACCACGATCTCGAAATCATATTCCTGAAATAGCAGAATCCATCTGCATATTCTTCCCCCCAACACTGGCTTGTTGACTAAGTATTTAAGTGCAAAATGATCAGTGAACATATTAAAATGTCCTGCCAACAAGTAGTAGCAGAACTTCTGCAGCACATACACCATGGCTAATCCTTCTCGCTCAGTGGTGGTGTAATTAATCTTAGCTGTTGATAGCTTCCTGCTAGCAAAAGATAACGGGTGGTCAATGTCTCCTTCTCCTAGTTGTGCTAACACAACTCCTAATGCGATAGAAGATGCATCGACATGCACATGAAATTCCTTACTCTAATCTGGGAAAACCAGAATGGGCGCAGTAGCCATATTTTGTTTCAATGTGTCGAAGCTCTTCTGGCATTCTTCTATCCAATGAAACTGATAGTATTTCTTTAAAAGATTCTCCATTGGTGCTGTGATCTGTGCATATCCCTTAATGAAATTCCTTTGGTATCCAGTATGTCCCAGCGCAATGCGTGACTATTTGAATGAAGTAGGAGGGGGTAGATCGACTATAATGGAAATCTTGGATGGATCTACCAACAATCCATGCTTACACACAATATGGCCCAACAACACTCTGAAGGGTGAAAATAAGATGCACTTCTTTAGGTTCAAGGAAATCTGACATTGCCTACACTTATCCAACATTAGTCTTAAACATTCAATATGATTTTGCAAAACGCTGAAAACAATCCAGTCATCAAAATATGCTTCCAGGAATTTATGTAAAAACTCCTTAAATGCTTCGAACACCACCCTAGAAAAGATGGATGGTGCATTCTTCAATCCAAATGGCATAACTATATACTGGTAGGATCCCCATTCTGTTGCAAATGTGGTCCTGTGGCGATCTTCCTCGGCAATTCGGATCCGATGGTATCTTGAAAATCCATCTATAAAAGTATATACCTCCTGTCCTCCTACATTGTCTAACACTTCGTCAGTAAATGGTGTACGAAATGGGTCATGCAAATAGGCATCTTTCAGCTTCCTAAGATCTACACGGATCCTGATTTCTCCCGTCTTCTTGTCTTGTACCACCATAGGGATAATCCACTCTGACTCTTCAACAGGTTCTATGCTTCCTGCTTCCAACATTCTGTCAAGTTCAATCTTCACTTTCTCCATATATTTGGGGTTCAATCTGTAGGGTTTCTGTTTAACTGGCCTTGCATCTGGTTTTAAAGGGATCCTCATCTCTCCCATGGGCCCTTTAACTCCCTTCATATCAGTGAACTTGGTTGGAAACAAGTCCCGATACTCATGTAGTAACTCTTTGATCTTGTCAATGGTGGAAACATCCCAATAATCTCCAACATTAGCAAGTTTTGGTGTCTATTCTGTTCCATTGTTGATTTTTTTGATTTTAATTGGTTGTCCAATGAAAGGTAGCTAAACTCCTGGTCCTTCTACATATCTTTGGCCTTCTATTTCTGCGATGTTCACATTCCTAGGATCATCGTCTTCAACTGCATTGATATTGTAACAAACTTGCAACTTTTGAAGAGGCACAATCCATTCATCCTCTTCTTGCTCCAAAGGGAGGCTAGGTGCCTCCTCAAACACTTTCTGTATTACAACCTGCAATTCTTGATCTACTGTAGGATATTGGATTTTAAACAAAAAGGTAGTTACAAAGTTCTAGGCCATACCTTCCCAATCTGCAGTGATGAGGCACAGTTCTGCTTGAAGATACCAGTTGATGGGAGTTGTGTCCAGTGTGTTAATGAATTTGCGTACCCACTGTTCTTGAGGAATTCTTCTCCAGGCTTCCTCGCAACTTCGCACATGGTCCTTCGGACAACTTCGACTTGTGTACCTAACTTCACAACCTTCTACTTTCTCTGAAAATCACACTGTCATCAAAGTGAGACATTGTACCCAGTCTGTAATATTGTTTTTGTGTGTCCCCCACCATCTCGCTGGAGTTGATTTCAGGGCCTCATCCATTGCCAACAATCTTTTTTGTGTTGGTACAATTTCTTCAAAGTTCACTAAGAATGCTTCTAAGTGATTTAGACCATCAAAGGTGGGCAAGTTACTTAATGTTGTGCCGATCCAACGAACTTCTCTGGTTAATCTAGCACATCTCCTTGTAGATACTTCGTACATTTTGTTCTGCTAGTTCTCCAGTGCTTCTTCTGAATCTGATGAAGATGCGCTGTCACTTCGCCAGCTCAAATTCCCATATGCTGTAGGATTATTGTAGTCCTGCTGTCTAGCTGTTAATTTGTATATGTTTTCTAGTTCATATGCGCGGTCTTCTTCTCTGATGGGTTCTGTGTATCTTTGACCTTCATCGGGATCCAAAGGAGCAATGACCCTAAGGCCATCTCCTTCAAATGTCACTCTTATTTTCTTTAAATCAACCACAATGGAATTATTGAAATCCCAATCGATTCCTAACAACACAGGGTAAGGACAACTATAATCAACTATCTCAATCACCTCGAAGTCTGCAAACTTCCTTACTCCATCGATGTCCACAAGGACAAACTCCAATATTCCAAAGGGGCTTACAACTTGCTGATTATCCATCCTAAGCCTGATAGGGGAATAGATCAACTTAGGTTTTCCCATCAGTGCCCAGGTCTGCTTCGTCATGACATTGACCTCCGACCCTAAGTCGAGGACCACATAGTCTATATTGTACTCTCCAATATGAGCATTAAGGTGTAGTTCTTTATTTCTCCTTCTCTTCTTGCATACTTAATGCACTGCTTTATTCAGTAAAGGATCTACCTTTCCTATCTCATACTGTCTGACCAAATTTTGTAGTTCTTGTATGGATTTTCCATCTTTAATCAACTCAGTAAATGTATACAAGAAAATGACAAGTTTACTCACCTCTTTTCCATATCCAGGTGAAGCAGACTGATCAAATTCTAGAGGCATTCCAAATTCTCTTACTTCTGGTTGAACCTTTGATGAAGAAGCTTGATCTCTTCCGAATTCCTTTCTTGCTTCCTCAAATGTTTGCTTCTCTTTCCTTGGATAAAACTCTTGTGTCTTCTCTGTAGCTTTGCTAACTCCTGACTCTTCTGTAGTCTTTTCTTAGATCACTCTGTCTTCTCTTGTAACAATGCCTCCTCTAGATATAACAACGACTCTGGGATCTGCTCCACGAGGTTCTTCTTTTATTAGTTGTATTTGCTGGTTTTCTCCTCGTTTCTCCTTAAGCTTAGCCAACAATGCTACACATTCCTCGATAACATGCTCGAATGAGTTGCAATAGCTGCAAGTGGTACAAGGGTTCTGATAGTCCCTTGCCAAGTATCCTGGCTATGCACAGTTATAACAAATGATCTGTCCTCGACCTCCACCCATACCTCCTCCTCTTCCTCTTCCTTGGAATCCACCACAAGGTTTGAAGTTTCCTCTCCCAGGGGAATTGTACTGCGTAGTGCTTCCATCTTGATGTACTTCGCCTTGAATTTTGTATATATCTCTTGACCTTTCATGCATGAGATCGTAAGCCCTACAATCCCTATCATCGTGTCCTACCGACTTACAGAATGTGCAATACAGATTTGTGGGTGTTTGGACATATTTTTGCAGATAGTAACATTCACCAGGGTGATGTCGATTTCTACATACCTCGTACCAGGGTAGGGTAACTTGCTTCAAAGGGCTCGGAGCTCCAAATGCCAAGTATTCATTGAATAGGGGACAATGCTCCTTATCATGGCCTTCTTATTTGCATCTGATACACCATATGCCTTCTCTTTTATCTTTTCCCTTATCGTTCTTCATATCTTCAACCTGCAGTGATAAGCTAGTTAGCTGACTAAAGATTTGACTCATACCTGAGTTGGATTCTCCCATAGGGGCTGATTATAATTTGATGGCGATCTCCAGTGCCCCATTCTGCAAAACAATCTTCTGTTGCATCAAAGGAACTCTGATGTGTGGTAAGAGGGTAGCAATGAACCATTCCTTGTTTTGTTCATCTGGGATCTGAAAACTCAAATGGCTTGTCAAGGTCTTAAATCTGTGATCAAACTCCCACACAGGTTCAACTGTTCTCTGCTTGATTTATTTTAGTTCTGTAATGCATTGCGACTTGGACTTAGGTTTCTTGAATTTGGGAATTAGCGTAGTCTTAGTGGAATTCAACGGTTTAGGTGTAGCTCCTTGGATGAATTTTATTTACCAGCTCAGTTCACGATCTCTTAGGGTAGTACTGAACTGAGCTCGTTTGACAGCTTCGTCGGTAATATTATTAATACTCCACACAACTTCACATAGAAACCAGTGTTGATCATGATCTTCAGATCCATCTCCTCTAAAGGTGGGTAACCTCATCTCATCTTCCATAGATCTTCCTAGGTTTCCTGACTGAGTATGTGGTGGACTTCTAGTGACAGTGCTACGAGCGTTCTGATGACTTAGGTTACTTTGGTTACTTAACGTTGCTGAAGAAACAGGAGGAATAGTAGTACTTACTTCAACAGTTGGCGTAGTCCTTGAATTTTCTGTCTCTTCTCGGCGAGGTTCCTCTTTCCTAGCGGATTTTGAATGCTCTTCGTCTGTCAGATCTGCCTCTTCTCCACTGTAGAATCCTTCGTATCCGTAGTTCTTCTTAAACATGTTCACGAGATGAACTTCTCTGAACACCCTCCCACTGGGCATATGTCTTTCCTCTATGTCGCTATCACTGTATGATTTTTTGAATATTAGCTCTTTCGATCTGACCAATTATTGTATCTTCAAGATGTTCTTCTCATGCAATAACATCTTGATCTTCAACTTCAAAAAATGTAAAAAGTTTCCTCTAGGTCCCTTAAAGAAATATCTCTCTGCTTGGCTATATGATTCCACTCTGTCAACAACAAACTCAGTGATATACCCTCCGATGGTACTATCAAACCAGTGATCTACTGCTATTGACATGACATTGTCAACTCTCTTAACCTTCTTGATCAGTGCCGATGTCCAAACCACAGGTGGTCTAAGTCTGACTTCGATCTGGGTATCTGCTAACCTAGCTAGCCACTCATATAGCTCCCGATGGATTCCTCCAAAGAAAATATCGTGTATATCAGTAAAGATTAATCTTCCCAACCAATCCTTTGTACTAATATAAGGGTTCTTATTCTGGGCTTAAGCGAAGTCCTTTTCTTGATCTTCTATCGACTTCTGAATCTCTATCTTCGATGGAAACCACCTTGAAATTCCCTCAAGAAGATTCCTGTCCCGACAATGGAACCATTTGTTGGCATAGGGGCAGACCCAGGGTTCATCTCTAACAAAGCACAAACAATTCCTAACTACTGGCCCTTTCGGCAACACTTGCAATCTCACCTGAAGTAGCTATAGGGGGTTGCAAGATACATGTGTCTACAACCAGAGGAAATGCATAGTGTATTCACAACAACAACACATAGTCACCTAGTTATTCTTTATCTTCCTTAAACCTACTGTGCAAGTTATATTTCAGATCTAACACAATATCACAATAACAACATATCAAATGACAGAGAACACAACATCAATCACACATAACTCAAGATATACATGGTTCACCCTCTCCCTAGGGCTATGTCCACATAACATTGCTTTATGATATATTAATATGGAAGCATACAGTTCTTATCTACGCTCTTAGCTAGCAGATCTTCTCTTCTTCTCTCTCTTTCTCTCCCCTCCCTATGCACCCATCTACATGGTTGATCTTCACACCCAACTGAAGATCTACAATACCAGAAGGCTCTCACACTCAACACTTCTCTCTCACATGATAGTACTCACTTAGTCACACAACAACAATGAATTCTCAACCAACTTTATACTCACCCATCCCATGTCCTTTAGACCTTTATTTATACATTACAATCACTCACCAACATCCTTAGGTCGAGACCTAAGTGTCAAAACCCTAGGTGTCTAAAACCCTAGGTCAACTTGACCTACATTTTCAGGGCTTCGCCATCCTGTCTTTCCTTCCTTCTCATGCAATGCTCCAAAGCATCCAACTGTGGCTTTTTCTGCTTGCTGAGTTGTCCACGATCTGTCTTCCTTGCTGATATTTCATCCTCGATCTCCTCATCCAATGACTTACTTTCTCTTACTTTACACCGTCTTTTCTTCTCTTTTGCTCACTTCGACCCAGTATCAGTCACCATGTTTCCCATGCGGTTCACATTTTGCCTTTTCTCCCTTAATATTTTCTTTCTTCCATAACCAAGGGACAACACCATCTGAGCTCAACTAAATTGACTTAAGGGTAATTGCGTTATCTAATATTTAAATTCATTTTCTATTGTTATTTATGTTATCTCATTTGTTTTTGATGTTTTTCATATTTTTGCATAATATTTAATAGGTGGGTTTATAAAACATCTAACATTTGAGTAATGCAATTCCCATAGGATATGTTGTCGAGGTTCTCTCCGAGGAATGCATAAGTGTCCAAGTCGATAAAGAAACTTTCCATATAAGTAAATATCATCAATCGTTCAACCAAACTAGAGGCCAATGTAGGTTTTCTAAATATGTACTTGCCAAGTATAGATAGTTGGGGACTATCACCCTTTATCAATCTCTTCATCCACTCTATTGGTCCAATACTATCTCCTCCTACCTACCATGATTACCCAAAGAGATAATTTTTTCCTTGAGCAAACATGGATAAAGAAAGGTGAGTGCTGAGAATGAACAAGCTGATTACTAGACTCCCTTTCAATTGATCATTTAGGTATGAATGCAATATTCTATCTATGCATGCATGTTTTTTTGATAGATAAAAATATGTAATGAATGACCAACAACATTATCCAAAATTAATTACTAGTTTGAGTCATGCCCCTTGTGTCAAGCACTATGGAAATACTTGTTGTTAGGGGTCGACTTGGACTGTTAGTTGCTTTGTTGTCCCTACCTTTTTATGTTATATGACAATATATAAATGTTGAGAGTAGGTCATCTATTTAAGATGTCATGGATTCTACTTTAGGTATGTAGGAAGTACAAAGTCTTACACACTAAATAACTTGCACAATAGTGCATAGTTGATGTTTGTAAGTCTATTAATTCTACACTATATCATAAGTCTTTGAATGATAGGAAAAAAGTGCCTAGTCTATGTAAGGGTTGCATCAATAAGATCCTTTGATACACCAATCTCAATATCAAATGGTTGAGCTTAGTGTAGAATGTTTTTGGACAATTTTCATTAATGTAGTAACTTGTAATTAAGTAGTTATGTTTCAACATAAAATTAATCAATGGATTCTAGTGCTCTATCAATTGAACTTTAGGATAAGGTGATATTTATGTAAGAAACCCTACTCTTTTGAGTAGGGTGAGCCATTTTGAGTCCTCTTTCTCTTCAAGGGTTTCCCTAGATTCATGGAAGTGACATTTTCTCTTTTATGATCAACGCAAGATATTGTTGTTATTATGCAAGATATTATCATGGATGAATGGATGTCTATTATTTTCTTACTACAATTTTTATCAATTCATGTTTTTTTGGTTATATTTCTTTTAATGATTTTGGGTAGTTTCTTTTACTCACAAGTATGATTAATTCTATGTGTCTCTTTTTATTTATCGTCTCTTGTATACTTTTGCAAATTTATAACCTAATTTCCTAGACCGCAATGCTTTCTTGAGTTTATGTGTGTCCTTATTATCTTAGGATTTTCTCATTTTCACTTGCCTTTGTTGCTTCCATTTATGGTTTAGCATTAGCACTATAACATAAAGCCCAAATTCCACTATATTTTTGACTAGGCTAGGTTGAAACTCTACTTTCCACCCATTTTTGTCTATGAAAAAAATTGTCGAAAAATTCCCTCTTGAATTTGTGTTCCATTCAACCAAATTTTCGTACTACTTTTTTTTATTGAAAAATACAATAAAAAAATCCAAATTAAAACAAATTATTGTAAAAAAAAACAAAGTAAAAAATACAAGAAAAACTATCATTGAAATTTAATGGAACAAATATGAAAACATAGTCTAAAATAACAAGAAAACATTACAAAACAAGTGTAATTTTATAGGAAAATTATTACAATTGTGCATACATTATTGTTTTCAAAATTGTGTTAGCTTTTGGGGTTGCTCCAAAAGCATTTACATGATGCTTGAGGGTGCTTCATGTGATGTGGGATGCATGGTGTGTTTATTACACTTGGTTGTATTGTGATGGACATATAGATTGGATATATCTTACTCATGGAATATTAGACCTTGACTTGATACTTGTATGACACTCTTCCTTTGGATGTTGGATACCCAAGTGAAATTTTGACTTTCTTCATGGTGCACACTTGGAGAGTTTGGTTGGTTGATTGGTAGGATGACACATTTGTAGAAGGAGAGTTGGGCTTCTTGGAGGAGATATTTAAGCCCTAGGTAGCATGTGGACATATAGTTGCTTGCATGGAGGCTTGTACTTGACTTGAGGATGCTTGTGTTGAGGGGTGATCTTGTAGGTGTGGTGGACCTAGAGTTACACATGGATCAAGAGGGAGTGTTGGAGCATTGTATGACTTAGAAGGAGGATAATTGGGCACATCTCATGGAGTTCTCATCTTGGGAATATTGCTTGTTGGACATGCATGTATTGGATCTTGAATAATGTTACCGAGTTGGAACGCTTCACATGTGGGTCTATTTATTATAGTTAGGTTGTTTTTTATGGACAAGGTCCACTTTGTTATTGTTGGAATTCCTCACATTTCATATAAATAAAGGGAGGAAAAAGTATTTACATTATTTCATTCTTTTTCACTCATGTAAATCACATGCTTGTGTTAGAGATGTGAGAGCTAGAGTGAACTAGTCTCTTTGCACTTCTTCTTAATTGTATTTGATGTCTTTGCCTTAAGCTATGGGGTCCTTGAGGAGATTCAAGAAAAGGATAGGGTTAGGGTTTTTTACTAAGAAGACAATGGGATATAGGGTTTGGGATGAATCCTAGAGGAGAAAAGGGATCACTTGATCTTGTAGTTCTTGTGAGAGAAGAATTCTAGGGTTTTGTAGCATTTAGAAACCCTGATACTACTTGGATTGCTTGATGTGAAGAAGATAGAGGGAGACTATATTGTACACTTTTGTGCTACAAAAATGTTCCAAGGAATAATTTCCGGTGTGTATGATAGTTTTTTGAAGATCTTTGATCGAGCAACTAGCTTTGGTTGGCATAGATTTCAACTTAGTAGGAGTTGGTGGTTATAATTTTCTTATGGTTTCCCTAGCCAGGGTTTGGAGAGAATGACTTGTACAAGAATGTATTAATATTTTGTATGTACTCATGTGTAATATTATAAATATATATGAAGTGTTCATGATATCCACACTTCTTGTACTTGCAGATGTGAATTTCAACTTATAGTTTCTAGTGCTTGTTATGCATGCTGATTTGATATAATATTGAGTAGATTTTGATAATTGATTTAACAAACGTATAGAAGCTAAAAGGGAAAATTTATGGCTGTTATACATATGTTGTTATTAGTTATTTTTAGACCTACTATATGCTTGGGAAGTGTGCCCTAAAAGTTGAAACATTGTTGCATTGAAATACACTTGTTCAAGGTATTTATTTTCTTGATTTTCCTTATGTATTGGGTTGAAAGAATAGAAGCATTTGATGCTATAATTTAATATTTCATATTCAACACTAAGACTGAAATCTCATAGGATACATATTTTGGGAACCTCAAGGTTGAGGTGAAATTTATTAATTTTCAATAAAAGTGGTAAACCAAACTTTCTACATGGTATTAGAACTGATTTCATTGAAATCACTCTCTTCATGAAAAGGGAGTTGGGTGTTTAAGATGTTCCAAACTTGGGAGAGTTTCTTAACCTAGTATATGTTGGTTGGGCATGAAACCCTAGTGTGCTTGTGAGAATCACTTGAACCTAGAAGGGTTCTACTTTTTTTGTTATTGGTTTTGCTTTGGTGTGCTTTATATTTGCAAGGATGACTACTCGTAGTCTTACAGAGTGTGAAAGGTTGGATGGTGCTTCCAATTTTGCACCTTGGAAGTGTTAGTTTTTAGGATTACTCCAAAGGTGTTTACACCAATGGAAGTGATTCATGTGATGTGTGGTGCGTGGTGTATGGATGACCCTTGTTTATTCCATGATGGACAAACGCATTGGAGTTGACTCTCTTATTGATTACTACACCTCATCTTGGTGCTTATGTGGATTTATTCCTTGGAGTGTTTATAGAAACATATGGAGCTAAATAGCTTTTTCATGATGGCCACATGAAGGTTGGTTTCTTATTTTAGAGAATAAATTTCTTTCGAGGAGCGTCGAGAATATTGGAGGAGGGTATTGCACCTTAGATGGCATGTGCACACTTGGTTTCATGCATGGAGGCTTGTGCTTGAATTACGAATGCTTGGGTTGAGGGAATGATCATAGAGGTGGGGTGGACCTTGAGGAACATATGGTAGAAAAGGATCATTGAAGCTTTGAAGGCTTGTGGAGCTGAATCAGTAGACCCCATGCAATAAGTGCTAAGTGGACTATTCAAATCATGATAATTATTGGTCAGTTGCGACTAATACTCATGAATATGGGTCATAAATTAATGACTTACACTATGTAGTGATGTCTCTGATATATAAATGAAGTGTTTCAATTGTTCAATTAGTGTACTTGCATATTTTATTTCCATCTTGTGTTGTCTTTTGGATTGGGTAAATTCCAACAATTGTTGTTCATGCTGATTTGACATAACATAGGGATATAATTATTAAGAGAGTTAACATATATATTGAAGATAAAAAAATAGATTTACTGGTATACAATATGTTGTAATCAATTTATTTCATATGTATAATATGGATGGAAACGTCTTCCCTAAGGGGTGTAACTTGTCAACATTGAAGTATAATAATTTGGTATCTTTTCTCTCAAACTAGATAGTGATTTGGATGAAAGTAAAGTGAATTATTTGTTACTATTCACTATTGTAATTAAATATTTAAGATCAACCCTCATGATGAAATATCCGCGGGATTAGATCTGACGAAACCTCCAATGAGGAGTGAAATTTCTAAATTTGCAATAACAATAGTGAATTATCAATGATTTCAGTCTAGCAAGTCCAAGGACTTTGTTTGTGACATGTTCATAAGGGTTTCCTTTACACGTTGCTTGATATTTCAATGAGAAGTTGGATGCGCCTTCTAGCTTTGAGAAGGCGTATGAGAAGGAGTGTGTTAGGAGGACATGACTGAGGAGTATACATCCATCCTCCAGAAAGACTCCATCCTGCAAAATGATGTTTGGGACGTGTTCAGTCTAGAAAGTCCAAGGACTTTGGTTGTGATGTGTTCATAAGGGTGGCCTTTACACGTTGCTTGATAATTCAATGAGAAGTTGGATGAGCCTTCTATATTGAGAAGGTGTATGAGAAGGAGTTTGTTAGGAGGCCATGATTGAGGAGTATAAATCCATCCTTCAGAAAGACTTCATCCTGCACAATGATGTTTGGGAAATTGTACTGAGACTAGAGGGGAAATTAGTTATTGATTTCAGGTGGTTGTACAATATGGTTGATTGAAGTATTGAAAAATACAAGGAAAGGTTTGTTGCAATAGGGTTCTCACATAAAGAGGGAGTCAATTATGATGATACATTATCTATAGTTACTAGGTATACTTCTATTTGTACCGTTATTTACTTAGGAACATGTTTTAGATGGAGCTTATATCAGATGGGTGTGAAGACTTCCTTCTTGAATGGTGTTATTGAAGAAGAAGTGTACATAAACCAAAAAAAAGGTTTTGAGGTGTATGGGCATGACACCAATGTTTGTAGGTTTAAGAAATCCATTTATGGGTTGAAGCAAGAACCACAAGCTTGGTACTCAAGGATTAATGAGTTCTGAATGAACTTAGGGTTCACATAGACTATTTTTAATCCAAAATTTTATTGTTTGTATTTTAAAACTATTTTTTTTGTCTTAGTTATATATGTGGATGATTTGATCATTACATGAAGTTTAGATAATCTCATTATGTAGTGTAAGGAAAAGTTTTCAAATGAATTTGACATGAAGAATATTGGTATATTACACTATTTTATAGGGTTGGAGGTTTTATAAGGTCTAGGTGAGATCTTCCTTGGGAAAGGGAAGTACACTTTGGAGATTTTGGAGAGATTCCAAATGTAGGATTGTAAACCCTTGGCCAGACCCATGATATCAAATTAGAATCTCACTTGTGATTGTGATGCTAATTTTGTTGAACCTTGATTGTACATGCAATTTCTTGGATCCTTGATGTGTCTTGTGAACATTGGGTTAAATATTGCTATGCTATGAATACATCGATTTATTTTATGGTTTATTTACAAGAGATACATTGGGTGGTTGTGAAGAATGTGCTCAAGTATCTAGGATGCACAATTCATTATGGCATCAAATATATAGGATATGGTTGACTAGTGCTCCATGCATTTTGTGATTGAAACTAGGATAGAGGCACTAATTCTGGGAAGAGCCAAGTCATCATTGATACCCTAGTTTAGTAGGAAACAAGGAGTAGTTTCACTTAGTTCAATAGAGGTGGAGCATATAATAACATGTTCAATGAGTTGTGAGGTAGTATGGTTTCACAAATTGGTAGTTGAGCTTGGAGATATGCAATTAGAGTGGAAAACTATGTATTGTGACAATCAAAGTTGTATCAGACTCTCTAATAGGTTGTTAACATTTTGGCGAAGCCCTCATCCAAAGGGAATATTGATATGTAGAGGGGGAAGATTGGTGTTGGTCAAAACACGTTGTTTGTAAAGAGGGAATGTTATCTTTTGTGGTTACTTCAAAAGTTTTTACGCCATGCTTGGGGGTGCTTCACATGATGTGGGAAGTAGGGTGTATGGATGATCATTGGTTGTTCTATGATGGGAAGACACATTGGAGTTGACTTACTCATTGAGTGACAGACCCCATATTGGTTCTTATGTGTATTTATTACTTAGAGAGATGAGACCTATGGAACTTGGTGACTTCTTCATGATGGTCACATGGAGGTTGGTTTCCTTCTTGGGAGGAAAAATTTCTTTCGAGGAGGAACATTATGAATATTGGAGGAGGAAATTGAGCCTTGGATGGTATGAGAACACTTGGTTTCTTTTATGGAGGCTCGTACTTGACTTTAGGATGCTTAGGTTGAGGGAGTGATCGTGTAAGTAGGGTGGACCTAGAGGAGCACAAGACATGGGGGGAGAATTAAATATTTGAAGGCTTGGAGGTGGAGTGTTGGACCCTTATCAAGGACTGTTCATGATTTGGGGCCTTTCTTATTGGATGTATTCATCTTGGATCTTGACACGTGACACTTATTGAGGTAGTGATCTGGATGTGAGCCTACTTGTGTAGAGTTATGTTGCTTGTAGTGGACTAGGTACAATTTATATTGTTGGAATCCCTTACTTGTCATATAAATAGAGGAACTAGAGAGTCATTTGATTAATTCATTCATCACACACTTGTATTAGATATGTGAGAAGTCGAGCACACTAATTTCTCTCTTTTGTGTAATCCTTGTATTATTTATATTTGTCTTGGTGCACTAGGATTCTTGGAGAAGTTCAACGTAAATTATAGGGTTAGGGTTGTTAGGAAATATACATCCACAGTAAACCTTATACGAAAGAGAATACATATTTAAACAAGAAAATAAATGACAAACACAATGCATAGATATTTTACCCTAGAAACCCAAATGAGAAAACCAACATTCCTTTAGCGTATTGCTCTCTTGTTGTCTTATTCATTTAGAATAAAGAGTTACATGAATAACCTTGGTATAAAAATAAGAAATAATCACCTTCATACTCTCTTGATTTACACAAGAACAACCTTGCACCTAATCTGGCTTACATCTACTTGATCAATAACCTCTAAAAGATTGATCAAATTAATATAATTACAACATGCCTTATTTATAGGATTTACAGTATGAAAACCCTAAATCATGTATCCCAAAAATGATTACAGATCCATGTAGATCGTTGGCTGCAAATCCTACAAATCTTGAGTTTTTGTAACAATCGACTTCAGTCGGTTTACCATTCGACCTCTTGTCGGTTGACATTTCGACTTGCTCGTCGATCACTTCGACTTCAAATTCCTAGTTGATTACTTTGACTTAACCATAAAATTGACTTAAATCATCGGCCGATCCTTCACCCAGTCGATCCACCTAGACTAAACAGTTGGATGAACATTATTTCACTGCAAAGAATATAACAACCCAACATTATCCCACTTGTTGCCTTCTTTTATGATACAAGAGAAAATGAACATTTGTTCACTGAACCAGGGAAGCACTGCCCATTGCCTCTCTACAACAAGAGAAATTTACAACACTCACATACTTATTCAAAGCGCCTACTATGCTTTCTAATGTGTCTACTTTATCCAGTATCACTTTGTTGCTTTCCACAATGTCTCTCATGAAATGGTATTGTACATCAATATGCTTTGTCTTGGAATGGTACACTAGGTTCTTTTCCAAAAATATTGTGCTTTGACTGTCGTAGTTTATCTTCATATCTCTCTACTCAAACCCAATCCTCAGACATAGTTGATGCAACCATATTGCTTCTTTGCTTTCATGAGTGGATTCCATTTATTCAAATTATATTGTTGACAAGGATACAACCACCTGTCACTTACTCATCTAGTTGATTTCTCCATAGAACATCTTGAACACATATCCACTAGTTGACCTTCTTCGATCCATATCTTCGTCAACCTAGTTGACGTCGACAAAACCATATACATTTACTTCACTGTTTGGTTTAGGATTCCATTGGTAGCATAGAACATAATATTTTTTGCCACACAAATACTTGAACACTCTCTTAATAGCTGTCCAGTGCTCTTTCTCAGGTGTCAACATGTATCTGCTCAAAACTACAACTACATGAGAAATGTCTAATCGAGTGTAAACCATAACATACATCAAACTACCAACAACACTTGCATGGGGAACACATGCTATGTCCTCTATTTGTTCCTATGTCTTTGGACACTATTCAACAATTAATTTTTCTCCCACAAGAATTAGTATCTTGACTGGTTTTCAATCCTACATGTTGAAACACTTCAAAATTGTTTCAATGTATTTCCTCTAGTTCAAACAAATCTTTCTAACTACTCGATCTCTCTTTATCTCCATTATGAGAATGAAGTTCACTATGCTGAGATCCTTCATGTCGAACTTGGAGGATAGTTGCTTCTTCACCTCCTTTATTGCATCCATGTTGTTTCTGACCAACAACATGTCATCGACATACAATGCTACATATATGAAATTCCCACTCTCTTCCTTGGAATATACACAATGATAAACCTTGCTTCTCACAAATACCAAACTAAGAATGTAGGTATCAAAATTATGGTACCACATCCTTAGATTTTTTCAACTTATACATTAGCTCTTTCTTCCCCTTTACTACAAATCATTCAGGTTGTTTCATGTAGATTTCTTCTTCCAGGTCCCCATGTAGGAACATTATCTTCACATCCATTTTATCTATTTCAATATCAAATGTTGTAGCTAGAGAAACATGCACTACTACATATGGGCAAATTTTTCTACGAAAATTTTCCACGTTTCTTACATTCATAAAAAAATATGTAGTAAGTTAAGCACTTTTTTTCATTTTTTTATTAAATTGACCGCTATTATCGTCACTATTGTGACAAAATTTCATCTCTATAGCGACGACAATTGAATATCTCAGCACACCTACTAACACATGTGGCTTGCAACAACTAGTTGACTTTTTGCGCGTACTGTGCACGAGGTCTAAAACTAAGAGAAGCTCATGATTCAGGTATATACCATATTCATCTCCAATTTTAACTTTGGTTCATCTAACAAATTTCAAGTTGGTTTTCCATTTACCAATTAGTAGAAATTATGCTTTAATTTGACCCCGCACAGAGTGACCTGTGAATGGGACCAATGTTGAAATGTTTTCAATTTATGCTTGTATGCACTGAAATTTGACATGGTTCTAGTAGATTCATGCATTGAAGATATCAGAGGGTTTCCAGACTCAAATACGACTCACACGAAGGATTCTACAATGAAACGATCTTAATGAATGTTTTCAAACTATGCTTCTCCAAGTCATGGACATGGTATGCTTTAAGAGCTCATGTACCGTGCACGAGGTCTAAAACCAAGATAAGCTCATGATTCAAGTATATACCATATTCATATCCAATTTTATCTTTGGTTCATCTAACAAATTTCAAGCTGGTTTTCCATTTACCAATTAGTGGAAATTATTCTTTAATTTGACCCCGCACAGAGTGACCTGTGAATGGGGCCAATGTTGAAATTTTTTCAATTTCTGCTGTATGCACCAAAATTTGACATGGTTGTAGTAGATGAATGCATTGACGATATGAGAGGGTTTCCAGACTCAAATACGAATCACACGAAGAATTATACATTGAAAGGATCTTAATGAATTTTTTCAAACTATGCTTCTCCAAGTCATGGACATGGTATGCTTTAAGAGCTCATGTACCGTGCACGAGGTCTAAAACCAAGAGAAGCTCATGATTCAGGTATATACCATATTCATATCCAATTTTAACTTTGGTTTATATAACAAATTTCAAGCTGGTTTTCCATTTACCAATTAGTGGAAATTATGCTTTAATTTGACCCCGCACAAAGTGACCTGTGAATGGGGCCACCGTTAGAATTTTTTCAATTTCTTCTTGTATGCATTGAAATTTGACATGGTTGTAGTAGATGCATGCGTTGAAGATATGGGAGGGTTTTTATACTCAAATATGACTCACACGAATAATTCTACAATGAAACGATCTTAATGAAGTTTTTCAAACTATGCTTCTCCAAGTCATGGACATGGCACGCTTTAAGAGCTCATGTACCGTGCACGAGGTCTAAAACCAAGAGAACATCATGATTCAAGTATATACCGTATTCCTATACATTTTTAACTTTGGTTCATCAAACAAATTTCAATCTAGTTTTCCATTTACCAATTAGTGGAAATTATGCTTTAATTTGACTCCGCACAGAGTGACCTGTGAATGGGGCCAACGTTGAAATTTTTTCAATTTCTGTTTGTATGAATTGAAATTTGACATGGTTGTAGTAGATTCTTGTGTTGATGATATGGGAGGGTTTAGAGACTCAAATATGACTCACATGAAGAATTATACAATGAAAGGATCTTAATGATTTTTTTCAAACTATGCTTCTCCAAGTCATGGACATGGTATGCTTTAAGAGCTCATGTATCGTGAACGAGGTTCAAAAATTAAGAGAAGCTCATGATTCAGGTATTGACCCCGCACAGAGTGACCTGTGAATGGGTCCAACATTGAAATTTTTTCAATTTCTTTTTGTATGCACTGAAATTTGGTTCATCTAACAAATTTCAAGTTGGTTTTCCATTTACCAATTAGTGGAAATTATGCTTTAATTTGACCCTGCATTGAGTGACCTGTGAATGGGGCCAACGTTGAAATTTTTTCAATTTCTGCTTGTATGCACTGAAATTTGACATGGTTGTAGTAAATGCATGTGTTGACGATATGGGAGGGTTTCCAAAATCAAATACGACTCACATATAGAATTATACAATGAAATGATATTAATGAATTAAATAAGGTTTTAAAGCCATGTTGATGCAGACCCCCTATCCCTCAGAAGGGTTGGACGACCTCCCGGTCAGGATCTTCTGGTTTCAGAGCCAAAATGGCTCTTTTGGTTCCAAACTGGAACCCTTCGAATGAACACACAGTCCCTCAATAATGCTCGATTGGATTTTCCAAGCGCCAAGCATGAGCTCCCACCGCACACGACGAAGAACCGTGATCTACGGCTAGGCTCATGTTCCAACGCCTATTCCTTCGGGTTTCTCATTTTGTGAAATCAGAGTACAAGGGGTATCCCTGCTCCTTGGAATCCCCGGTTGCCGAAATGCCGAAATCCCAATGACCCGAGATCTATGGCTCAGATCTCTCTCGGATCGACGACCACACTTATTTTGGCATTTCCCGTTTCACGAAATCAGGGTACAAGGGATATCCCTGCTCCTTGGAATCCCCAGTTGTTGAAATGCCGAAATCCTGATGACCTGAGATCTACAGTCCACGTCTAACCTCGCTATTTCTCTATTTTGCGATTCGAGGTTTTGGGAGACAAGGGCCTCTGTCCATCCAACTCGCGATACCTAAAATTGCGATGTGGACCAACGGTCCGGATCTACCTGTGATCGATGGTTTCTATCTCTCCTGAGCTTTGGACGTCAAGAAGCCCTCGTCGCTAACCTCCTCGCAACTCCACTTTATCCAACGACTTGCAGGGTTTCAACGTTTCTCCTCGAGGACTTTCCACCGTCCATTCAGATCTTCGAGACTCGCCCTCGCCGCTAACCTCCTCGTAATTCCACCTTATCCAACGACTTGTGGGGTTTCGACATTTCTCCTCGAGAGATTTTAATCGCTTCAGACTTAGAATATTTTCTAAGTCTTCGAAGACTCGGTCTTCGCTTCTTCCTAGGAGATGGGTTTTTCTGGGTCTCGATAATGCTTCTCTGAAACATTATTCCTCTTGAGCTTCACCTTGTGTAGGCCTCGAATTCCCACACATTCCTTGCGTCTAAGGGATTTAGATAACTCAGATCCAAGGGGTTTCTCACAGAGAGATTCCTACTGATCTCCTGGTGTTCTCTCCTCGCTCGATGCACACCTTGCAGAGCTTCAATGAAGGGAAACAATTGAAACTGGAAAACTCATAGTCACTGTTTCATTCACTTGTTTATGGAACACAAGAATAACAAAAAAGATAGGAAAATGTAAACACAACTGCACAACACACATTTGGATCAATTTTCCCTCTTGTTATATTCACAAGTGCCCAATGGCTACAAAATACATTCAAATTACAATAACTCAAAAACTGAGATCTCCTGCTAACTTGCAATTCTCCCTTACAACTAATTTCTCTCTGTGTTGCAGCTAACCCCAACTGGGCATACAAACTTCTACTTAACTCAAAAATATTTCTAGGGTTTCCCCTGGCTACTTGCCTACTCTAAAATTCATCCTACGCTATCTTAGTTCAGTCACATTCCAGAGCCGTAGTGGAAACTCCTGGTCTGTTTACAATTTTCAAAACGTGCCTCAAAGGGTAAAATTCAGCACTGGTTCAAGCATGCCTCCAAAGGTAATTTTTGGCGTTGAGTGAAGGCATATTTCAAAATCGATTGTAACTGCCCACGTTGAATTTCTAGAAGAACTCTCACGTTTTGAGTGGTCCCACCTCTGCGCGCTTGCCAACGATGCTCCTGCATCATACTCCCCCTGATAAAAATTCATGGACCCCTATCCATGAGATCCTCTATTGACTTTCCCTGCTTCTGGATAGCAGATTCATTTTCCCAACTGGCATCTTCTATTGGGTGTCCCTTCCATTTGACCAGATATTCAAATTAAGTCTTCCTCCTGGTCTTCTTGCCAATCCTCTGATCAACAATTTTCTCCATCTGCGGCTTTTCTACCACAGGCATCTGTTTCTCCCACTGAACTTTTCCTTGAGCTTCTAACCCTTTTGTTTCATCTTTCCTGTACGGATATAGGTCTGAAAAATTGAATATGGGGGAAATGCCCACACCATTTGGCAACTCAATCTCATAGGTGTTTGCATCAAACTTCCTCAAGATCTTACAGGGTCCTATCTTTTTCATCTTCAACTTGTTGTATGTTCCCCTAGGGAATCTTTCCTTCTTGAGATGTGTTAGAACCTGATCTCCTACTTCAAATTGAAGTTCCCTGCGATGCTGATCAACTCTATGCTTGTATTTCTGATTAGAACTCTCCAACTGTCCTTTGATCTGGCTATGGAGTCGCTCCATATTCGCAGCAAAATCCTCTGCTCTAGCGCTCCTGATCTCACCCTGTTCCAAGTCTCTCAACTCAGACACTCCCCTGGGTTGCATTCCATAGAGTATTTGGAATGGGCTCCTTCCAGTTCTCCTGTTTGGTGAGTCATTGTATGCAAATTCTGCTTGTGGCAGAATCTTATCCCACTGGTTATGATGTTCAGTAACTAGATTCCTTAATAAATCCCCCAAACTTATATTTACCACTTCAGTCTGCCCATATGTTTGAGGGTGATAAGCTGAGCTAAAGGAAAAATTTGTGCCCATCTTCTTCCACAACATCCTCCAAAAGTGACCAAGATTTTTTGTGTCTCTGTCTGAGACAATGCTCTTGGGTAGGCCATGAAGTCTCACAACTTCCTTGAAAAACAGGTTTGCAACATGTGTTGCATCACTGGTATTCTGGCATGGGATGAAATGTGCCATCTTTGAAAATCTATCCACCACCACAAATATGGCATCAAATCCTCTTTGTGTCCTTGGCAATCCCAACACAAAATCCATGCTTATTGCATCCCAAGGCCTCTTTGGTATTGGCAATGGTTGATACAACCTAGTGTTCTATCTTTTCCCCTTAGCATGTTGGCAGATTCTACATCTGTTCACCAACTTTATCACTTTTGTTCTCATACCTGCCCAATAGTATGAGTTGCTCAACTGTGTGAACGTTTTATCATGGCCGAAATGTCCAGCCAATCCTCCACTGTGTTTTTCCTTTAGAAGATTATCCCTTATTGAGCATTTTGGTATGCACAACTGATGTCCTCTGAACAACAGTCCTTCCTGAATCATGTATTCTGTCGACTGACTTCTATCTCTCAACACAGGATTAGCACATGCCTCATATGCCTCCTTGAAATCTATATCATCATGATACATGTCCTTAAGGTGTTCAAACCCTAAGGTCTTCACCTGGAATTCCTGCATGATCAAACATCTCCTGCTTAACGCATCAACAACCTTGTTAGCATTCCCCACAATATGTTTTATGACAAAAGTGAAATTTTGCATAAATTCAACCCATTTTGCATGTCTCTGATTTAGTTTTTCCTGTTTGGTTATGAATTGCAAAGCTTGGTTATCACTATACAAGACAAACTCTTGCAGGACAAGATAATGCCTCCATTTCTTCAAAGCTTGAATTATGACGTAAAACTCCTTGTCATAGGTGGAGTATTTCTTCTTAGTCTCGTTCAAATTCTCACTGAAACAGGCAACAAGTCTGTTATCCTAACTCAAAACTTCTCCTATCACAATTCCGCTCGCATCACATCTCACCTGAAATGTCTTTTCAAAATTCGGCAAGACCAGAATTGGTCGTTCCGTTATCTTCTCCTTTAATATGTTGAAGCTCCTTTCGGCCTCCTCTGTCCATTTAAAATACTTGTGTCGCTTCTTTACTGTATCCATCATGGGTGCACAAATCCCACTGAAGTCTCTAATGAACTTCCTATATAAGCTCGCTAATCCATGTAATCTCCTTACCTCGAACATGCTTCTTGGTGATGGCCATTTTCTGATCGCTTTCACCTTCTCTGGATCCATCTTCAGTTCATTCGAAGAGATCATGAAACCCAAATAAATGAGTTCTGTCTTCATAAAAGAGGACTTATTTAAATTGATCAACAAATTCTCCTGCTGTAGCCTCCTCATTACTAGCGTTAGGTGCCTCAAATGTTCCTCTTTAGTCCTGCTAAAGATCAGTATATCATCCAGATATACAACCACAAACTTCCCAATGAAATCTTTCAGAATTTTAGTCATCAACCTCATAAAATTACTCGAGGCATTCGTTAAGACAAATGGAATAACTAGCCACTCATACAGACCTTCATTCGTCTTACAAGCTGTTTTCCATTCATCACCTTCTCTCATCCTGATCTGGTGATATCCACTTTTTAGATCTATCTTAGAAAAGCAATTTGCTCCACTTAAGCAATCCATTAAGTCATCCATTCTCGGTAAAGGAAATCTATACTTGATGGTGATCTTGTTGATGGCTCTCGAGTCTGTGCACATTCTCCATCCTCCATCTTTCTTTGGGCTTAACACAGTTGGTACTGTGCATGGGCTCAAAATTTCTTTGAACAAACCCTTTTCCAGCAATTCTTGGACTTGGTTCTTCACCTCCTCATTTTCTTGAGGTGTTAATCTGTACACTTCCTTGTTCGGCAGGCTTTCTCCTGGTATCAAGTCGATATGATGACTGATACTCCTGATGGGCGAAAATGAGTTTAGCAGCTCATCCACCACTATATCAACAAAATTATCCAACAACTCTTGAACTTCTTCAGGAAAATCATCCATTGACGTACTCATAAGGATGACTCTGGGCTTCCTCACCATAGTGAACTGCATCTCCTGTTCTTCCTTGAATTCTTTCAGGAGTTCCTTCCCACTCATGAGAAGTATGCTTATGCCGGCTTCCTCTTTCACTCTCTTCTCCTCCATTGGCAACAACATATGCGTCCTACCATATTTCTCCAATGTATATGTATTCTTCCTTCCATCGTGAATGACATTTCTGTCAAACTACCATGTTCTTCCCAAGAAAATGTGGCATACGTCCATGGGGATTACATTACATGGGATTTCATCTTTATATCCTCCTATTTTAATTTCAACCAGGCATTGTTTAGTGATCATTACCTGGTGTCCTTTTTACAACCATGAGACTTTGTATGGACTTGGATGTGTAGTTGTCTTCAGCTCCAATTTCTCCACCATCTCTGTGGATACTAGGTTGTTAGTACTCCCACTGTCAATGATCACCTTGCATACTTTATCCTTAGTCTTGCAAGCTGTCCTGAAGAGACTATTTCTTTTCACTGGTTTTTCAATTTCTGCCTCTGGTTTTAAGAGAACTTTGCTCAACATCAGGGATGCTCCATCCTCTGCTCCTTCTACCTCAACATCTCTTCATTGTGCTTCTGAAATGTGAGCTTCTCCTCCTTCCTTCTTCTTCTCGGGACATTCCCTAGACATGTGCCCTATCTTTCCACAGTTATAGCACCTTACTCCTCCTTTGCCTCTTCCTCGAGAAGAGTTTCTTCCACCACTCTGTTTCCCTCATATAATTTCCTCCTCGTTCTGAGTGATTGTGTGGTTTCTTAGCCTCGTCCTTAGACTGATGTGCTCTGTCATGGTTAAATCCCTTGCTTTTGCTTGGGATTGAGCCTTTACCTCTTCTTCGCTGGTTCTGTTTTCTAGCCAGCTTCTCCTTTGCCTTCAGCACAAACTGATAAGAATCTTCCACAGTCCTGACTGACATCATGCTAAGCTCGTCCTGGATCTCATATCTCAAGCCATTTATATATCTAGCGACTTTATCTTCATCTCTCTCTCGTTGTCCAGTTCTGATGTTCAGCCGATAGAACTCCTCGGTGTACTCCTTGACTGTCATCCCTTTCTATCTCAGGTTTGTAGCTTCCTGAACAGATTGATCTGGTAATATTTGGGTATGAACTTAGCCTTCAGTTTGGCTACCATCCTTTCCCAACTTTTTATCCTCTGTTTTCCTTTACTTCTCCTCTCAGCCTGCAGTTCGTCCCACCACAGTTTTGCATGCCCTTTTAGCCTGGTGACTGCTTGATTCACCTTTTTCTCCTCATCGACATATTCATAGTCGAAGTGTTTGTCCATGGACCTTATCCAGTCCAACATTTCTTCAACATCTACATTTCCCTTGTACATGGGGACCTCTATCTTAGCTCTGCCTCCCAATCTGGCAACTGCTCTCAACAAACGTTCTTCTGCAGCATCCTCTCCTGCAACTTCTTCAACCTCAACCTCTTCACTTTCTACATCACTGACATACCCCACGTCAGATGCTCTTCTCTGTGCTACTTCCATTATTTCCAATCGGGCGTGAAGCTCTCGCATCTCCCTCTCTACAACACGGTTGGCTAAAGGAGGCTCTTGTCTTCTTGGAAACATTATGTCGACTATCTATCACACACAGGGTACATCTCTGAGTTCTCTATCTCCCTCTTTTCCTCCTTCGCCTGAAGTCTACAGACGAAAAACCAATGCTCTGATACCACCTGATGCAGACCCCCTATCCCTCTGAAGGGTTGCACGACCTCCCGGTCAGGATCTTTTGGTTACGGAGCCAAAATGGCTCTTCTGGTTCCAAACTGGAACCCTTCGAACGAACACACAGGTCCCTCACTAATGCTCGGTTGGCTTTTCCAAGTGCCAAGCGTGAGCTCCCACCACACACAACCAAGAGCTATGACCTCCGGCTAGGCTCAGGTTCCAGTGCTTATTCTTTCGGGTTTCACGTTTTGCAAAATCAGGGTACAAGGGGTATCCCTACTCCTTGGAATCCCCGGTTGCTGAAATGTCGAAATCCCAATGACCCGAGATCTATGGCTCAGATCTCTCTCGGATCGACAACCACACTTATTTCAGTGTTTTGCGTTTTGCGAAATCAGGGTACAAGGGATGTCCCTGCTCCTTGGAATCCCTAGTTTCCAAAATGCCAAAATCCCAATGACCCGAGATCTATGGTCCACGTCCAACCTCGCTATTTCGCTATTTTGTGATTCAGGGTTTTGGGAGAAAAGGGCCTCTGTCCTTCCAACTCGCGATACCCAAAATCACGATGTGCACCAATGGTCCAAATTTGCCTGTGATCGATGGTTTCTATCCCTCTTGAGCTTTGGACATCAAGAAGCCCTTGCCGATAACCTCCTCGCACCTCCACCTTATCCAACGACTTGCGGGGTTTCAACGTTTCTCCTCGAGGACTTTCCACCATTCGTTCAGATATCCGAGACTCGCCCTCGCCACTAACCTCCTCGCAGTTCCACCTTATCCAACGACTTGTGGGGTTTCGGTGTTTCTCCTCGAGAGATTTTACTCGCTTCAGACTTAGAATATTTTCTAAGTCTTCGAAGACTCGGTCTTTGCTTCTTCCTAGGAGATGGGTTTTTCTGGGTCTTGATAACGCTTCTCTGAAATGTTATTCCTCTTGAGCTTCGCCTTGTGTAGGCCTCGAATTCCCGCGCACTCCTTGCATCTAAGGTATTTTGATAACTTGGATCCAATGGGTTTCTCATAGAGAGATTCCTCCTGATCTCCTGGTGTTCTCTCCTCGCTCGATGCACACCTTGCATAGCTTCAATGAAGAGAAACAATTGAAACTAGAAAACTCACAGTCACCGTTTCATTCACTTGTTTATGGGACACAAGAATAACATAAAAGACAGGAAAATGTAAACACAACTACACAACACGCATTTGGATCAATTTTCCCTCTTGTTATATTCACAAGTTCCCAATGGCTACAAAATACATTCAAATTACAGTAACTCAAAAACTGAGATCTCTTGCTAACTTGTAGTTCTCCCTTACAACTAATTTCTCTCTGTGTTGTAGCTAACCCCAACTGGGTGTACAAACTTCTACTTAACTCAAAAATATTTCTAGGGTTTCCCCTGGCTACTTGCCTACTCTAAAATTCATCCTACACTATCTTAGTTCAGTCGCATTCTAGAGCCGTAGTGGAAATTCCTGCTCTGTTTACGATTTTCAAAACGTGCCTCAAAGGGTAAAATTCGACACTGGTTCAAGCGTGCCTCCAAAGGTAAATTTCGACGCTGAGTGAAGGCGGTTTCAAAATCGGTTGTAACTGCCCATGTTGAAGTTCTGGAAGAAATCTCACGTGTTGAGTGGTCTTGCCTCTGCATGCTTGCCAACAATGCTCCTGCATCACATGTGTATGGTCCATAAAGCCATCAATACAATATCTCAACATGTGGCCTCACCTGTGAATGGGGCCACCTTTAAATATTTTCCCAAAGGATAGATGACAAGAATTAAAGTATGTTTCATGTTTTACTGAAATCAACAAATAATCAATGAAACTATTTACTGGGAACTAAAAAAGGTGAATATAAAAAAAGTAGTAACTAAGCAAACTTGGATACCTACTATATACATGGTATTATGCTTGAAAAGTGAACTATTAGAGGTACAACTTCAAATGTGAGGCATTGGTGAGTAGAGGGAATTTTATTCCCTCCAAGTTCTAAAGACGATGAGTGTTTTGGTTGAGTTTCTCTACGATCTAGTAAGGGCCTAACCATAAGAGTGGAAACTTAGGATGATTTCCTTTGGGTTCATGGGATTGGTACTATAAGAGCACAAAGTCAACTACTTTTATTTATTTTTCAGAGGATGATTGATCAAAAAATATTTTAACTAGGGATTGATGGGTAAGAAGTTTTTGTTTGTCCCTCTCTCTTCTTCTAAATTCAGTGGGTTATTCAATATATTTCTATCCTTGGTGTCTCTCCTAGAATAAGCTTAGATAATTGTAAAAATGGAAGAAAGATGTTGAGAGGCAAGATAACTTCTTTACCATATAACAAGGAGAGTTTCTAGTTGAATCCTTGGATGTACTCAATCTTCCCAAAGAGCATTGGATAATTCTTTATGATAACTTCTAGGATGGTCTTCTATAACTTCTTTAATGATATGAACCATATTTTTATTCATGGACTTGGATAATATATTCCCCTTGGGATAATAGTTATAAGAGTGCTTTAAGACTATATCATGGGCCATAGAAAATTATGTCAAATCAATAGACATGAAATATTTGGCATTGTCAAACATTAAAGTTGCAGGGGCACCGAATCTAGTTATGATATTCTGATCAAGAAACTAGATAACCAATTTCATTGAAGTATTTTTCATAGGAATGGATTCATATTACCAAGTGTAATAATCAATGGCTCTCAAGATATAATTTTTCCCCATTGAAGAATTGGGATTTATTGGGCCCATAAAATTAATCCCATGGATCGAAAGGTTGATCAATATTATTTTTTTTTAAAGAAGTGGAGGAGTTTCTCTACTTTTGAGAAACTATTTGGCAAGTATGGTAGTTGTGCACATGAGCATGAACATATTTAAACAATGTAGTCCAACAACACCCAAATTTAATAATACCGTGAGAAGTAGTATCACCATAAAAGTGACCACCAATGGGCCCATTTTACAATCCATTGAAATCCCTTTGATCATTTTGCCACTCAAGGCACCACAATATGACTCCATGATAGTTGGAACCTCCTAAAGGGAACTCATCCAACCATTGTTGATCTACTAAAGGAACAAATATTGGCACAAGTTGTTCTTGAGCATGAGGTTTCCAAATATAGTGCATCCAAATCTCCATGTGTTTTGTCTTCTGATGATTCACTAGATTATGAATAAGCTCAATGGTACTTTGATTGTCACAAAGGTGGAATGAGTTCGTGGAAGAATACCTAGTTGATCAAGCATCATCTGTATCCATGGAAGATGCTTCCTGACATGAACTACACTAGCATAGTTGTCTTTAGTGGAGAAGAGACTAACAACTTGTTTCTTCTTAGAACACTAACAAATTGCTCCAGAGCCAAGAGAAAACAAGTACCCCAAGGTAGATCTTCTCTCATAAATATCGCTAACCTAGTGGGCATTGAAAAAACTAAGGATACAAATATAAGTGTTCGTTGAGTAGAGAATTCTCATGTGAGTGGTTCCGCTAAGAGTGGAATGTGACTAACTCCCTAAGGTTCCTACATGTATTGAGAAAACATACTCATTGCAAAGGATCTATCTAGCTGACAATGTTTAAGATAAAGAAAACTCTCAACTCTCAACTTCATCGCTAAAGAAATAGGGGTACTCATTGGATTGCAATTATCCATCACAAAATGTTGCAAGAGATTCAGGGTGTACCGACGCTAAGAAAGGGGAATCCAAATAAAGGTTTGAGAAATTTGAAGTCCTAAAAACAAACAAAGTAGGCCTAAATCAATTATCTCCAAAGAGTCTTGAAGTTTCACTTCACTTACCTTACCTACATTGTTATTTTCACCAGAGGTTGTTCACCTTGGAGACCTAATGCGGTTATGAGTATGACCAGGCATGGACGGTAATCGATCCTCTAGATTTTCAATGGCCATTGAGGGGGCACCAGACATCGCAAGACGTGTGGGTCTCTTCGAGCTACTGGATCCTATCTCTGGTTGAACCAATTTCAGGGTGGGAAATACGTTAAAAAGAAAATATAACTCTTCCCGATGCCCCTGACGACGTCTCTAGATTTCCTAATGTTTTCGTCCACTGCCATGTCCCGGTTTGGGAATATTAACCTGATTCCCTTTCGATGTTCGTGCAGAGTGCACCCTTGATACATGGCTTCCCCATCTCTTAGGATTAACTAACCCATGTCCAAGTGTTGTTCACATGGAACATTTCCCCACTTTAGTCTTCAAAGTTATCATTTGAATATTTGTTACTACCACCAAGATCTTCACCAGGGGAACTTGTTGATATCATGAACAAAAACTATATATTATATATTATATTCATATAATATATAATATATAATATATTATATAAAATATAACATATAATATAAAAAATATTATATAATATATAATATTTATAAAAAGAAAATATTTTATATATTGTAAAAATATATATGTTATATATATGATACAAACACATACCCGACCCCATTCCCAATCACACAGAACCAGAACCCAACCCTATTCACATTATCCATTCACATTATCCATTCGCATAGAACCCGACCCCTAACCCCATTCACACATAACCCAACCCAATTCACATTCACCTAAACCCATTCAACCGAACCCACGGTCATTCACCCGACCCTTGCATCCTATGCCAAATGAAACCCTCAACCCTGCATCCCCTGCCAAATGCTCCACAAAGGCAGATAAAGACCCCACCTAGCTACGAAATGAAAAAGAGACAAATACTGAGGCCTACCATAGAGAAATAGAGGCGTCAAAAGAGACATGGTGACCCCACCAAGGATCCACATAGACAAAGAGCAACGAAGTAACGAACTAGACCAACAATGACTTCCAGCTCAGTAAATTTTCCTCACTCTTTCCTTTTCAAATTTCTCATTTTGAAAAGTCTAGGGCACACATGCATCATCGTTTGAATGAGATATTCTATATATTCGAGATAGGGCACCATGTTTGAATTAGATATTCTGCATATTCAAGTTAGGGGAAGATTCGAGTTTGAACTTTTGTTCCTAGGGTTCCAAAATATGATTTTTTCCAACTCCAACATAATATTTTATGAAACCAAAAACTTGTACAACCACATGGATACACCAACTACTCCAATCCTATTATTCCTCCATGTTGGGCTCAAATCAATTGGCTCCATGTCTACTAAGCCTGCAATTTTAATTTAATCATAAAGTAACTAAGAAAATTGTCTACTCTAGCTCCTGCTCCCCAAACCTCCATGTTGTTTGAAGTAAATTTAGATACCCACCCATAATTACTTAGTATTTTTTTCCTCCTTTGACACAATATTTTATGAAACCAAAAACTCGTCCAACTACTTGGATACACTAGTTGCTCTAGGGTTATTATTCCTCCATGTTAACCACAATTAAAGAAACATGTAGTGGCAATAAAACATAGAAGACGTCAGGTCTTGCATAATAAATTTGAAGGATTGAAACTTTATATATCAAAAAGTTGGACAAAGACTACATGCTCAAGACTTTTCTTTAAAGTTTTAAATATACAAGCCATAAAACTATGCAGTCTTTCATATCTCTCTCGGGAATTATATAAAGATACAAATATGATGTCGATATGGATGTTTTAATAGTGTAAAACAATGCTTCCTTATGGCATTACAAAATTCCTATAACATAAGTAAACAAGAAATTCAATTGCATTCAATCTCATAATAAGGGATAAGGATCCTGAAGATGATGAATAGTAGAAAAATATTGGAGGAATAAACAAGGATAAAGGTTAATCATAGCCCTATTATCATGGTCATGACACTAATGAAAATAGTGTGGCAAGGGACTGAACTAAAGGAAAGTTAAGAGAGGGAAGTCTTGAATGGTTTGGCTTACATTAAGGAGGGGGAACGTATCTTTGATTTGAACCATTATTTTTCTGAAGAAAAATCTTCAGATATTGTTTTTGGATCTAACTGATGGTGCATACAATACCCTAACTCTCTTAAATATTCTTAAAATTCAATACCCTAACACTCTTAAATATTCTTAAAATTCATGAGGCCTTAACATTGACATTAAGAGCTTGATTCACCCAATACTTAATGTACTCTTGAAGGGTGGCCACTCTAATTTATTCTTGCACTTTCTATGCAAGCATCTCAGATTCAAGTCCATGTAGGGAAAATTAGAGTTTGAACACTATTTGATTGCCAACTGTTTGAGAGAATTACTCAACAAAATATTGCATGCCAACATTTGAAATAAATCCTAAACGATGAGGAGTCATAAAACTAATAGTTTTGCTATCTTTGTTTTTCCAAACTAAGGCTTTATATTGCAGCATCAACATAGTACATGATCAAGTCTCATTTTGAATACATGACCCTAAATCTAGTTGTATGGAGCAATTTTCCTTATGTTTTGGTAGTGTTCATTATGGGATAAGTGCTAGGAAAACTTGATAAAGACGAGGTAAACTTCAGTATCAAAAAAACACGAGGTTTGCAAGGACACTGCAAACAAGTATTAATCAAGAAAAGTGTCATCCACCAAGCCTTTTTCGTAAATATCTTCCACTAAGCCTTTTTATTATCATCCACTAGAAATGCAGTCTTAGCTGGCTATACAAAGATAAGTGTGACAGTCATTTGTATGCTTCTTGTTGCTGGAAATTACATTGAAGGACAACCATTGTTTACACACATATTTTTGTTGGGATTTACACATAATCATTAATTCTAAAGCATCTATCTTGTTGAGTCCATAAATACTCCATAAAGCCAATAAATCTTCCATAAATAATCAAGCATTCAAGATGAGGTGAGGAAAATAAGGCTCCATGCATACATCTATGGTAGAGAGATGAATGTTTGATCAGTCATGACAACAAAATAACAACTTGCATAACTTTCCAATGAAAACTTAGTGAAAATGTCATCCTAGTCTCAATGCTCCATTAGAGTTATACTATTGTTTCCATGGCACAATCCTGCATACTTCAACATTAGTTCATTTGTTGCATGTTTTCAATAGGTACAAAGTGACAACCTGAATCTTCAAAAAATCCTTGACTGTACCAAATACACAATGGAAAATAAGAGACCGAAATATACTCTCAAAGTGTCTATTCTGAGGGTGCTTAGGTATGAACTAGTGATATTGTAGGTGACATTCATTCCCAACTGTCATAAAATATCAAAATCTAGAAAGAGAAAGTTCAGAAAACTGAATGTAAAATTATGTGTATGTTTCTCATAAGCCTCAAAGATAACAGAGATACCAAGGAGGTTTTGTTTATCTCAAACATGATGGCCCATAACTCATTTGTTTCTAACCTTAACTCTGTTCACAATGCAACCCCAAATTCATCTCTTAGGTTGCTGTTTTGGTGCAGGTGTTGGAGGAGTATCACTGCTTGTACAATATGCCCAATAATCCAACCATAAGCTACCACAAATAAGTTAATTGTTCACCCTTCAATATACCCTCTAGTTTGATAAGAATATGCCTTAAATTAGGGAAATCCTGGGTTTATCATCCATCCAATCTAGGTCACCACAATTTTTCTGAGAATATCATTTTGGAGGGCTTGATTCTAAAGATCCCTAAAGGATGACTAAAAATAATGTGAAATCCACAAATCATACCATAGAGCTTATGAATTAGCTTGCAATATGCTATCCCTATGCAAGCATAAAAACAACTCCCTCTCAATGGGAAAATGACAATAAACAAAATGGAGAAGACAATTTTGATAATGGCACCTTTTCTTAAGACCTCAGTTCTAATTTTTTTCTAAGCTAGGCGTAACTTAGGTTGGGGCCAACCCCAATGTTGGATGAAAGAATGATCTGCCTACTAGTGACATGAGGTCCACAATTATACAAAAACAATCCTTTCATTGAACAAAAGCGGAACACCATTTGTTTACAATGAAAAATTAAAGAAATGAGAAGGATTGGAGAATGCCTTCTTCTATATTCAAATGATATAATTTTGAATTGCCTTAGATGGCATAGCAAGTCGAATCCTTGGCATGGATTCACAGATAAAGCAAAGATGCCCTCAACATGAATCATGAATTTCCTTATGATTTTAAGGTTTCTCTTTCTATGCATTTGTATATACTTACAATGATCCTCATCCTCAACCCCTTCGTGCTTGTGTTAATTAGGTCCATTACACATCGTCCCTCCTTGAAAGGCTCCATCCTTGAATTAGGATAAGAGATTGGTGCTAGAAATCAAATTTGTGTACGAATCAACAATAAATCATATTCTTCATTAGGTACAATACTAAGGCTTCTGTGTATCATGAAGATGGGGACTTTTGTAGCATATCATTGTAAGGCTTCTGTAGCATATCATTGATTTCAGAGACTAGAAAACTATCAAGTTTTTTTTTAAACCTACATAAGTCATTGCTATAGTGACGTATGTTCATCACAAGTATGGCATCTGCGTCACAAGCCATTGGTGGGTTTTCTACTCTTCCACAGAACTTCGTTGCTATTTCCACCCGCCATCATCTCTATAGCGATGCATGTTCATCGCAAGAAGGTTTACATCTCTTATTCTTGCCACAAATATGTAACTCCTTGCGAAGAACTAGCGTCTCTATAGCGAAGAACATTCATGGCAAGAAGTTAAATATTTTCTATGGATTCCATCTTTCCGACGTATGTTCATTGGTCTATTGACGATAGTTTGTCACAATTACGACGATGTGAACAAAAAAATTTAACATAAAATATTTAGGATGATGGCATGTGGCGGCCTGATTTCGTCACCGTTTCCACGAATAATCTTAGTGCGTGGATATAGCGACGTAAAATTTTCCACAAAAAATACTATTTTCCTGCATGGAAAGTGCAACAAATATGTGTGGCAATAACAACGAAAAACCGTGGCAAATTTGGTCATATGTAGTAGTGTTAGTACTCTAATGGAATTTAATTTCGCAACAATGGAAAACATCTCACTGAATTCAAATCCTTTGACTTGGGAATATCCTTTCACTACCAATAGAGGTTTGAATTTATCAAATTGATCTGTTGCGTTCGTATTTTTCTTGAATATCCACTTGCTACCGACATGTTTCCTTCAATTAGGTAATTCGGCCAAATCCAATGTCTCATTCTTGTACAAGGATTCCATTTCTTAGACCATGGTGTCCTTCTAGAGTTTACCCCTTGTCAATTCGACTGTCTCCCTGACCGACTTGGGCTCTTCATTGGTGAAAGATAACACAAATGCAGAATGAAAATCAGGTAGCTTGTACCTTTCAATTGTTTTTCTTACTCGTTCATACATCCTTACAACTGAATTTGACTATTCCACCTCTTCATCTGATTCATTAGACTCATCTAAATCATTTTTTTCGTTCCTCAATTCAAGCCTCACCTTCTCTGGATCTTTCTCTATTTTAACCTCTTCATAATTGGAAGACGTTCCTCCGAATTCCTTGAAGACCACATCTCGACTGTATACTTTTTTCCTTGATGCAATATCCTACAATTTATATCCTTTCATTCCATCCTTGTACCCAATGAAAATACACTCAACTACATTCTTGTCCAACTTATTCCTCTTTTCCTTAGGAACATCCACAAATGCATCACAACCAAATACTTTGAGAGTGAAGGCTTCTTACCAAACCATACCTCATGTGGAGTCGAGTTGACTAGTGCTAATGAAGGAGAACTATTTACCAAATACTTTGTCATGCCAATTTCCTCTGCCAAGAATTTTTGTGTGAGCCTTGCACCACTGAGCATGCTCCTTGCCTTTTCCATCAAGGTCCTGTTCATTCTCTCAACAAATCCATTTTTTTGTGGGGTATATGTTGTGGTATTTTGGTGTTCTATGCCACACTTCTTGCAGAATTGCTCAAATTAATTTTTACATAATTCACCACCATTATCAGTTCTCAACACCTTGAGATTCTTATCTGTTTTGTTTTACAAAATATATTTAAACTCTTTGAATTTCTCAATAACCTCTGATTTATTCCTCAGGAAATATATCCATGTATTCCTAGAAAAATCATCTATGAAGGAGACATAATACAAGGATACACCAAGTTAAGGGAATGCTACAGGCCCAAACACATCACTATGAATTAATTATAGAATCCCCTTTTACCTTGTCACTCAAGATGGGGACCTAACCCAATTTTGTTTTCCATATATGAAATGTTCACAAAAATTGACTTCCAAATTACAATAAGGAAAACCTTTGACCATACCTTTATTGTACATAGCTCAAAGTCCTTTTTCTCTAATGTATCCCATCCTCTAGTGCCACAACATGATCAGGTAAAATTGATGAAGAATACCCAAGTTGGTTTGTATTGACTCAACCCAAGTTGAGTCAAGTCAAGTCAAATTGAGGAACAACAATGTTGTTGCATCCAATCAATTTGATATTCCCTAACAACTTGTATAGGGTTCCAATACGAAATCCTTTTATTAAGATCATCACACCCCAGACCATTTTGCACATATCCTTCTGAAATAGAGTGTGCACTCCTACATCACTCATCTTGTTGATAGATATCAAGTTTCCTTCCAAATTCATAATATGTATCACACTTGGAAGGGTTATAATCCTCCCATTCTGTAGTATTATTCAAACTCTTCCCCGTCCAATAATTTTGGTTTCCAAGTCATCTTGCAAGAACACATCTCTCCATTCACATCTCAAATATTCACAGAACAATTCTCTATGAGGTGTCATATGAAAGGATGCTCCTGATTCAATAAACCAAACATTCTGATCCGACTGTGTACTGGTCGATTCCATATACACATTTCCTCCTTTATTCAGAGTAGTCTTTCTCTCAATCGCTTGCTTCTCATCATATCCTATACTGAATTCTATCGCCTTTGACTTGCAGTCCCTTTTGTAATGCACAAATTTATCGATTTTCCAGTATGTTCTCATTGACTGAACCGAGGATTTAGATCTACCCTTCAACTTAGAATTTGTACTAGAGATGTTTTCTTTATCTCTATTGAATGGTTGAACTCTCACCATTAAGGCATATTTGGTCAATCGTTCCATGTTCTTCCATCTCTTTTCTTCTAATAATAAATATTAAACCACTTCTTCTAGTGCTAATGTTGTCAAATTACTCCCTATAGCCACAACTAAGCTATTCCAAGAGTCTAGCAAAGAACATAATAGGCTAATACATTTCTCCTCCTCAGTGATTTTAATATCCAAAAAAAATAACTGGATTATCACAATATTGAATGCATTCATATGCTCACTTACCGAACTCCCATCACTCATCCTTATAAGATATAGTTTCTTCTGAAGAAACAATTATTTACCAGGAATTTTGATTGGTACAAGCTTCCCAAATTGTCCCACAGTTTCTTGGACAAGTATTCACTTGAGACATTCAACAAAACCAAATCTACAAGATAAATTTGAATCATACTCCTTTCCCTTATTTCAAGTTTCTCCCATTCTTCCCTCGACATACTTGTCAGAATGATACATGGACAAGCCGCTACTCATTATTCTCGATCTACAAGGAGATATTGAATTTTAATATTCTAAATCTCAAAATTATGGCCATTTAATTTTTCGATCTCTATCCTCGAACTTCTTACCATTCCTTCAAGCACAAATTTAAATATTTATAACTTAAAACTCTCACTAGACCTAGGGTTTAACTGAGATCCAAGATTTTCTTAAGATTTCTCTGATACAACTTGTATAGAAAAATATAGATTAGCTCTGATACCACAAGTATCAGAATGACTTAGATTGGCTCTGATACCACATGTTAGGAAATCGACATCCACACTAAACCTAATAGGAAAGAGAAGACATATTTAAATAAGAAAATAAATGACAAACATAGTACACAAATTTTTTACCTTGGAAACCCAAACAAGAAAACCAACATTCCTTGAGCGTCTTGCTCTATTATTGTCTTATTCATTCATAATAAAGAGTTACATGACTAACATTGGCATAAACCTAATACAAAATCATGATCATACTCTCTTTCTTTGCATAAGAACAACCATGCAACCAATTTGGATTACGTCTAGATGACCAACAACATCTAAATGATTGATCAAATTAATATAATTACAATGTGCCTTATTCATAGTCTTTATAGTATGCAAAACCTTAAATCATGGAGCCCAAAAATGGTTACAGATCCATGTAGATAATTGGTTACAAATCCCGTGAATCTTGGGATTCTGTTACAGTCGACTTCAGTCGGTTTCCAAGTTGACTAATAGTATACCTTTAGTTAGTTTCCACTCGACCTCATGTCAACCTCTCGTTAGCTGACCTTTCAACTTTCCCCTTTATCACTTAGACTTAGACTTCGACTTCGTGGTCGATTAATTCAACCTTCTACTTAACCATCGACTCAACTTAACTCGTCAATTGATCCTTCACCCAGTCGATCCAACTCGAATAGATAGTTGGATGAATTTTCTTTCACTGCAAATAATATAAAAACCCAACGAGGGTTTCATCATAAGGAGGTAAAGAAACTATGGTTTGTGATAAACCATAGAGGGTAAAAACCATTGTATCGTTTATCTCTTGTGAGATAAGACTAGGATTTTAGAAACCCTAGTGCTACTTATTATTCTTTTTGAGGAGGAGAAAAAATTGAGGCCTTTTTCATGTGCTAAGGAGGAATTTCAAGTGATGATGCTAGTTTATCGAGGATTCTTTGTTTTTAGGGTTTTCTTAGTTACCCTAGCTAGGGTTTGGAGAGCTTGAGATTGTGTTAGCTTGTGATGATATTTTAGTATGTACATGTACTTCATATATAATATATAAATTAAGTGTTTTGGCTGTAAAACTATTGTGTACTTGTATATTTTATTTTTAGCTTGTTTTGTCCTGTTGATTGGGTGAATTCCAACACATGTTGTTCATGCTTATTTGACATATCATAGGCTTGAAATAGTTAAGAGAGTTAACACATATCTTGATGATAAGAAGGTATATTTTATCTTGTAAAATATTTTGTAATAAATTTATTAAAGATCTATTATATATATGGAAAACAATGTACTAAGGGCTGTAACTCGTTGACATTGAAGTACACTAGTCAATATCCTTTCCCTTGAGCTGCCTAGTGATTTGGATTGAAGTGAAGTGAAGCATTTGATGTTGTTTGATACTGTAATAAAATAGTTTAGATGAATACTAAGGTCAAAATCTCTAGAGGATTAGATCCTTTGGAAACCTTTAGTGAGAGGTCAAATTTTTGAATTTGCAATTAAAGTCATATACAAAAATTTCTATAGGAAGTGTAGGATGCAAATTATTTTGGAGGAGGTTGATCTTTGGGAGGATATTGAGAAAGAGATCATTGCACATACCAATCTGAAATGGTTTTCTATTCATGTTAAGGAGGATGCCAAGGAAAAGAGAATCATTATTGATTGAGTGAAGGACCAATTTATCGCTTGAATGATAGAGAAGACAACCGAAAAATTAATGTATCAGATATATTAGGGTTCCAATGTCTCTTGATAGATGTTCTTAGGAAACAAGATTTCAACCAATGGAATCCACATGAGTAACATAACTATAGTTTTGAGCTATCTATGTAGGGTTATAGAGTTAAGAGATCAGTTGGTTTCCATAGAGAAAAAATGGAGGACAAGGAGTTGGTGTCCATTACATTGAATGGATTTGCTCCATCTTGAAAACCTTTTGTTCAAGGTGTTTTTTCTTATGAGAATTTATCTACTTATGAGATGATATAGAATAACTTTATGTAGGAACAGATTACATTGGACTCCTATTCAACAAAGAAAAGATAATTCAAAGACCTAACACTCGATGAGAGGATGATGACAGGAAACACAAAAGGATACAAAGGGTAGGAAGGAAGAATCAAGCCAAGGTACAAAGGATTTGAGTAATGTGAATTTTTTTAGGTGTCATAAAAAAGGATATTCTTCTAAGCAACCTATGGAGAGGAATAATGAGCAGGAGAAGCAATGGAAGTAGGTTGTAGAGAGTGGGGGTGCTACAATAGGAATGGATGAGTTAACATCATAGCTTGAGACCACCTTCTCCATGGTATTTTGTTTATCTTCTAACATTGTGTAAAGTGTTGGATGGTATGTGGATAGTGGGGCATTGAGACATATGACTTATGATAGGACACCCTTCAATATTTTTTAGGAGAAAGAGAGAGAAATGAGAGTGGAATTGGGTGATGATGCTACATTTCCTATGAAAGGAGAGGGGTTCCATTTCCTTCGAGATGCCATTAGGTGAAGTTATTTAGTTGAATGATGTTTTGTTTGTTCTTGGTTTGAAGAAAAATATTTTTTCATTTTCTTGTATGAAATATTTTTAGTCTAGAGTTGCATTTGAAGGAAAGAAATGCATTGTGAGTGAATGTAGTCTAGAAAGTTTGAGGGTAGGGATGATTTTAGGGATGGAAATTTATATTAAAATGTAGAAACCTCAGCTAATGTTATTAGTCCTTAATATGAAAAATTTAAAATGTTTGGTGATAGTTTTGTAAAAATATTCAAATTTCTAAGGATTTTATATAGTTTCTATAAAATTTTGGCGATTTTTAAGGTAAAATAATTTTATTCTATGGAATTTGGGTGAATCTATTTTAGAAAAAATGGAAATTGGGGAATATTTTTTCGGGAAAAACCATGGAAAATTATCCCATTGGAGAGATTTATCCTCTAAAATCATCTATGGGCTAGAGGTCTACATGAGGGTGGCATTTATATGTTGCTTAATAATCCTATGAGAAGATGGATACTCCTTCTATATTTGAGAATGCCTATGAGAAGGAGTGATGAGAGGCTATGACTGAGGAGTATAACTCCATCCCATAGAATGATGTCGGGGAAATTGTACTGAGACCAAATTGGTGATTGATTCCAAGTGGTTGTACAAGGTAAAATGCATAATTGATGGGAGTACTGAAAAATACAAAGAAAGGTTTATGGAAAGATGGTTCTCACATAAAGAGGGAGCCTATTATGATGAGACATTTTCTTGAGTTTCTAGGTATACTTATATTTGTACCATTATTTCCTTAACGACATGTTTTGTATGGTGCTTGCATCATATGGATATGAAGACTAGGTTCTTGAATTGTGTGATTGAAGAAGTTTACCTAAATCAACACAAATATTTTGAGGTGCATGGGCATGACACCCATGTTTGTAGGTTGAAGGAATCCCTTTGTGGGTTGATGCATGAACCACAAGCTTGGTACTCTAGAATTGATGAGTTCCTACTAAACCTAGGGATCACTAATATTGTTATTGATCTAAAGTTTTATTGTTTGGATGTTAAAACTGATTTGGTTTTCTTGGTTTTATATGTGGATGATTTGATTGTTACATGTAGTTCAAAGAATATCATTTTTTACTAGAAGTAAAAGTTTCAAATGAATTTAACATGAAGGATTTTTTTCTACATTATTTTACAGGGTTGAATGTTTCGCAGGGTCCAAGATAGGTCTTCCTTGGCCAAGGGAATTACATTTTGAAGATTTTGGAGAGATTCAAGATGTAGGATTGCAAACATTTGGGCACACACATGATATCAAATTTGAATCTCACTTGTGATGATGATGCTTATTTGGTTGAACCTTGAATGTACAAGCAATTGATTGGATCCTTGATGTATCTTGTGAATACCAAATTGAATATTTGCTATGTTATAAACATGCTGAATCAGTTTATGGTTTCTCTATGGGAGACAAATTGGGTGGTTACAAAGCATGTGATTAGGTGTCTAAGTGAAATAGTTCATTATGTCATCAAGTATATATGAAATTTTTAACTAGTGATCTGTGAATTTTGTGATTCAGAAAGTGATGGAGGCGTTAATTCTAAAAAGAGTCGAGTTAGCATTGATATCCTAGTTTAGTAGGAAGTAGGTAATTGTTGCACTTAGTTCAACAAACATGTAGTATATAGTAGCACTTTTAATGAGTCATGATGTAGTATGGCTTCACAAACTAACGACTAAACTTGGAGATATGCAGTTGGTGTTGGTTTTTGTGTATTGTGAAAATCAAAGTAGTATCAAACTCTCTAACAGTCTTGTGTTCATCATTACTCCAAGCACATTGACATCCATTATCATTTTATCAGAGACAAGGTACAAAAGGGTGTTGTATCCCTTCACAATATTCCTATAGAGTTACAACTTGTCGACATTATGATGGATCCCTTATCCAAAGGGAAATTTGAGACGTTGAGGGGGAAGACCAACATGGAAAAATTTAGGGGATAAATTTCACCCATCCAATAAGTTTCCATGTTTTTTTTTTTTTCTAAAAATGATTTGCCAATTTCCATTTTTTTCTCAAATGATCCACCCAAATTCTACAGGATAAAAGTATTTTACACTAAAAATCGACAAAAGTTTCTAGAAACTATATAAAACCCTTATAAATTTGAATATTTTTACAAAAATATCACCATGCATTTTATGGTTGGCATTTTAAAAATTAGAAAGATTTTCCAAGGTTTCTACACTTTAAAATGAGTAGGGATCCTTAAAATTTTCCTTGAATACTGGTGTTGGTGAAAACACTTTCCTTGTAAAGAGGGAGTGTTAATTTTGGGGTTACTTCAAAAGTGTTTACATCATTCTTGGGGGCGCTTCATGTTATATGGGGTGTAGGGTGTATGGATGATCCTTGGTTATTCTATGATGGAAACACATAGTTGAGTTTACTTATTGATTCCTAGACCTCGTCTTGATGTTTATGTGGATTTCTTCCTAGGAGAATTGGAGACCTATGGAACTTGGTGACTTATCAATGATGGTCACATATAAGTTGCTTGCTTGCTTGAGAAGACAATTTTCTTTTGAAGAGGAACATTAGGAATCTTGGAGGAAGGCATTGAGCCCTAGATTGTATGAGAGCACTTGGTTGCTTGCATAGAGGCTTGCACTTGAATTGAGGAGGACATGGAATAGGAGGAGCATTTAAGCCTAAAATATTTGTAGAAGTGGAGCATTGGACAATTTTTGGAGATCATTCATGCCTTGAATACATGTTTATTGGACATGTTCACCCTAGAGTTTGACACATGTCAGTTGTAGAGGGAGAGCTCAATATGTGAGTATACTTGTGTAGAGTTAGGTTGCTTGTAGTGGAATAGGTCCACTTTTATATTGTTGGATTCCCTTACCCATAATCTAAATAAAGAAAGGAGAGAGTCCTTTCATTAATTCATTCATCATACACTTGTATTAGAGATGTGAGGAGTAAATCCCACTAATTTATCTCTCTTTTATATTCCTTGTATCGTCTTTATTTGTTTTGGTGCACTAGGGTTCTTGGAGAAGTTCAAGGGAAATTATAGGGTTAAGGTTTCACCCTAAGGAGGAAAATAAGATAGGGGTTGTGACACAACCTATAGGGTAAACATAAGCATTGTGTCTTATAGCTCTTGCGAGAGAAGAAGACTATAATTTTTGAAACCCTAGTGATACTTGCTATGCTTGAGGAGGATAATAAAATGAGGCACTTTACATGTTACGAGGATGAATTTTCGCAGATGATATTAGATTGTTGAGGATCCTTGGTGGAGTGACTAGATTTGGTTAGGAGTGATTCCTAGCTGGGAGATGTTGATGGCTAGGGTTTTCTTAGTTTCCCTAGATAGTATTTGGAGACGTTTAGATTGTACTAGCTTGTGATGAGTTATGAGTATATAAATTTACTCATCTCTTATATATAAAATGAAGCATTTTAGCTATCCAATTATTGCGTACTTGCAAATTTTATTTTCAACTTGTGTTGTCTTCTTAATTGGGTAAATTCCAACATGTGTTGTTCACACTGATTTGACATAACATAGGGTTGAAATTGTTAAGAGAGTTAACACATATCTTGAAGATAAGAAGGGGGATTTACTATTAAAAAATCTATTGCAATAAAGTTATTTCATATCTATTATATATATATGGAAAAGTGTGTCCTAAGGGTTGTAACATGTTGACATTGTAGTGCACCTTGATATATCAAAGAGATAATATATCTATAAAACTTCAAAAAAAAACCTTCACACTCCAAAGATAACCAAAAAATTCACCATGAACAACATAATAATATATAGAGAAGAACCATTAAGGTAGGGTAACATCATCAATTACTCATGTAAGGAATCACTCCACAAGTCATGCTTGGTACAAAATAATACATCCAACACATCTCCAATACAATGATACTCATGTGTATTTATACTCTCTCATGAGTATCCCTAGGGTTCCATGCCAACTACCCCTTATTATTATATTATTTCCTTTTAATTACATATTGGGATTATTCCATTATTAAGGCCACATTGTATTCATTATCCCCTTGGGTACCTCCTTAGGTACCCCATTTTATCTTGCCTAGATGGTACCTTGCATTCCACCCCCTAGGCATATTTCATCCTTGAAACATGGGGAGAAACCATATAATATGACCTACTAATCACTGTAGTCAATTATTACCATGCACGAGCATTTATCCATCCTAGTGAAATGTAGACATGGGGTCCAATTGTGGCCTTTCTACATCGATCTTGATTCTGGTTTCTCCTTGGGATCCATGTCTTTGCTATGCTACTATGATATATCCATGCATTTTTTTCATCCTCCATGTGCCTCCATATTAGTTTCCTTTCTGGTTCCATGTTAATCCATAGTTAGCTTTCCAACTCTCATGCAATTGCCTCAATGATTGTTGTTTCTCAGTGTGGTGTGGGTGGCGATGTACAACAAACTTAATTATTGATTATTCTTTCTTTGACTCTTCAACTTATGGTTCCTTAACTTATTCTTCTTCTTTTCTATGCCCCGTTGACCCAAAATATGGCCTGACTAATTTTCAAAAAATTGCAAATAATTGCAAGCCCCCAAGCAAGGATTGTTATGTCACTTTGCCCAATTATATATATATATAAGATAGACATGGGTCCCACTAAGAGACACATTGTCTAATTGAAGGCTCGTATATATCATGTTTCTTGAAACAAAAAGGCAATTTGATACATATATAGGCTATAATAAGTGTGGGCATGATCTTGATTTTTAAATTCATTATTCTTTTGGGCCACATGAGAAAATATTTGAGGCATGAAGACTTATGGTTTATGTTGAGATATGTTTTAACAATAAACATTTATGGTTCATATTTCATGTTACAAATATGGCGGTGGTGTGGGTGGCGATATACAACAACGTTAACTATTGATTCTTCTTTCTTTGACTCTTCAACATATGGTTCCTTATCTTATTCTTCTTCTTTTCTATGCCTCGTTGACCCAAAATATGGCCCGACTAATTTTAAAAAAAATGCAAATAATTGCAAGCCCCCAAGCACGGATTGTTATGTCACTTTGCCCAATTATATATGCGTGTGTGTGTGTGTGTGTGTAAAAGATATATAGGGGTCCCACTAAGAGACGTATAGTCTAATTCAAGGCTCATATATATCATGTTTCTTGAAACAAAAATGAAATCTGATGCATATATAGGATATAATAAGTGTGGGAATGAGATTTCTTTTTAAATTCATTATTCATTTGGGCCACATGAGAAAATATTTGAGGCATGAAGACTTATGGTTTATGTTGAGATATGTTTTAACAATAAACATTTATGGTTCATATTTCATGTTAAAAATATGGTTTTAAAAGTTGATACTCTATATGTTGAGTGGTGACAAGATATAATGGTTATAAGTTATGGTTTAAAGGCTTGAGAGTATGCATTTTAGTCCACGTATGAGGTTGTCCATACAACGTAGTATAAAATTTGGTTTTGAAGGCATTATGAGAAGAAGAGCATGATATCTATTCAACATTTATGGCGATGTAATCAAATGTTCAAATCAAATTTACTACCAAATGCTTGCATGTATTACATAGTTGGAAACCATGTCAGGGTATTAAGGTTGGTTAACAATCTTACTTGTCATTTATTTTTGAGGATTGAGAGCTAGTCATATTTGGAAGAAATTTAGGATAATTTTTTTTATTTTTTCAATAAAAATGAAAAACTTGTAGCCTAATGTATGATTATAGTTATGCATACACTTATATTTTTTTCCTAAATATGAACATTTTCCATGAACATATAATATATTTTCTTAACATTTTCTCCAAATTAATGATTATTCATCCCAAATATTTAGGTATATTCACTACATATGGATGATTAGTTAGTAGAAAATACTCTTGGGAAAACCATGACTTTTTAATTTAATTCATCTAAATTTATAGAGGAAAATATTTTTTTTTTAATAATTTACTTCTATTATTTTTTTCACTTCTTTCAACATGGAGTTGGTATATCATGTTGTATATTAGCGTGTATAAATTTTTCCATGTATTTTTAAGGATATTTTCTATTTCCATTTTTGTTGTTGTTGTAAGTTGTAACATACCCAACCACCCTGCTAAGACACACTACATCAAGGACACTCTCCAAGAGACATATGAAACCACACTGTAACAAACCGAGCCACCCACATGATGGATCTCGAAAATAACAAGACTCATCTCAAGTCTTAAAATCGATTTCTAGTAATAAAATTAATTCAAGAACACATGTAGGAGATACGATAACAAAACATGCATTTAAAAAGAATCAATATAAATTCTTAAAGAAGATTTATCGTTCCATGTACAACCATATCTAACAAGCATGCATAATATAAACATGGATCTCAGAGATAATAATTAATACACAACAAAAATAAATATACAAGTAGTGGAAACCATGACAAAGAGAACTTTTCTTTAATAAAATGAATCACCAACCCGCTGCAGACCAAGGGCATTCCACCAAACTATAGAAACTGTTGTTCCAAGTACCAACAACAATATCAGCCCTGAGCTAGGGCTATGAATCCACAAGGATGGTGCTAGGGTGTCTCTCAACATCCCAAACCAGTCAACACTTAATCTTTCAAAAATTTCTCAACACACATCAATCCAAAGTACACCAACTCTCTTCTCTCTAGCATGCACAACCCAAGAGAATGAACCCCCTTCTTTTGCACATAGTCCCTCGATATTTCCACCTCATTCTAGGGCTCTAATGCATCTGGTCAATAATCTCCATGCTAGGAACTCTCAAGACTTGCAGCTATTAACGAAACTTAACACATGCCAATGCAACTCAGACATGCAAGCATGGATTTTAAGGCTGGAATACACTAGTCATTACTACAACTAAAAAAAAATGGCTTCTTCCTCACCAATTCTCTCCCAAGTCCCAACCATCACCAAAAATAAACACTAGGAACACCAGATATATGTGTAATATTTTTGGATAATGTTTTACAAGAGACTACAATCTTGGGGGTTTATCATCACCAACTGAAAAAGGAGCACCAAATCCAAGAGAGAACCAACTCTCAATGCAAGACCCAACCTGCAGATCTGAACACCAATTGAGAAGAGGAATCCAACCCTCCAGTACATGACCCATCTTGTAGAAACAATTTGTCAATAGGTATGCAACCTATCTATACTGTAGAATGCATATGTACATGACATGTCTATACTGCAACATGCGTCTGTAAGTGACGTCCTCCAGTGTCAGCCTACGTACACCTTAAAAAAACTAGGGTTTCTGAAACTTCACAACTTCTGCCTTTCAGACCCTTGTTGCCTCTATCACATCCACCTATAACCTGTCACTACAACGAGCCTATCATTTCCCAACCTGCACCATCAACTACAAACAAATATAGACCATCCAACAACCTATGCATGTTCCTCATGCATACACCATCAACAACATAGATATCCCTCAACTATATCGGAACATAACCACTCAACCAACCAACCAACATCTACCATATCCAAACATCATAAAAAACATACAAAGAATGCTTCAAGTATTCACCATACCATGAGAAAATCTAAGCATCAAACCAATATGTAATTATACTAGAACTTCTGTAACATATTTGAATCTGTAGACTGTTCTCCTGGAACTTGCTTCATATTTCAAGAACCTGGTACCAACACTTGCTCAAGGTTTTCTTGTCCTTTCATGTATACACAAAATTTCCTTCTTCAACATGCATATGTATGCACCCTCACCTTCTACGGCCCGCGTATGTACGCGACTTGTCCCACTGTAGCCCGCATACAACTTTAGAAAACTAGGGTTTTTTGAACCTCTGAAACTTTCGCCGTCAAAATTTATTTCTACCTCAGACTTGTGGAACTTCTTATGTGTCCATGAGTACCTGCAATGAACCCTTCACAAAAAATAGATCTTCAACATGCTCAAAATATTCATCCTCATAAGAGACCCTTGCTCTCTTATTTATACTTCTCCAAGTAGCTTCATGTAGGGGTTATATTCTAACCAACTTACCCAACTTCCTTCTTTTGGGGCTAACCCACTTCTAACCACTTGTCCACTTACAACCACTTATTCCAAAAATGGTAAACTCTCCACTTCTAGTCGCAACTAATTTATTTTTAATTTTTTTCTTGTTGCAACCACTTAACCCATGACTAACCACTTTGACTATTCAACTTCTTCTAGGAGCTTCTAGAATAATTTGACTTCTTTGACCTTCTAGGGGCTTCTAGATAACTCATGAGGGTTCTCCAACTTCACATGTCCATAACTCTCTAAACCTAAGGAATTATGTGATGGTCCACATATCACCGGAAATGGCATGACATATACTGTCCATCTAGAATAGTCTCACCTACAAATTCACTGATCTTCATTACATTATTCCTCAATCAAAATTGGGTTCCCTAACCATACTGTTGGGCTACTAAACCACCTAATCATTTGGACTTCACAAAGGGTCTTCCTGTGAGGGATTTCACCATAAGGGGATCACTTTACATTTCATCCATTTGGTACTGATTATCAACCATGAATAGACATCAATGAACAATTTCCTTTGACATCAACCAATGACAACACATCACTATGACACCACTTGACATCAACCCTTTGACATCAATTACATCAATGGACATATAATCCAACAATCAATACATCAATGATACAAACATATCACTATGAAAATACTTGACATCAATCCCTTGACATCAATGAAAACATAATACAACAATCTTCCCCTTTGACATTGATGACAACAACAACATTGATGTCAATACCAATCATTGATGGCAACACCAAGACATGGAAATGCTCATTCTCCCTCTGTGATCATCTCTCCTCATCAATGTTCATCTCTCCACATCAATGTGACTATCTCCCCCCCTTTGAAATCAATGGAAAAGGGTATATCTCTTTGGGGATGCCCCCCCTAACTAAACTGTCCCCGAGGATGCTCTCCATGCATATGATGAATCTCTCCGCCTGGAATCATGCCTCTGCAACTAATCATGGGAAGAATAATAAATCCCCCTGTGAGTATGTCTCCCCCTATTTACTCTGCAAAATTAACAATATTCTACCACCACAAGCTTCTTCTGCTGCTCAATTAGGACATAGATCAATTTTTCAAGAATGATTTTCTCTTGCTATGACGATTCTTGGACCTATTCATGCATCAACCATCTAAAATTGTGCCATACTATACATAAAGTGTATGCCAATCATACATACTATCTCATACATCAAGCATGAAGAAAAGGATATGTTAACAATGAATAGTGAATCATGAATAAACCATCAACCATGTACATCCCGTGCCATACCATGCACAACAACCATGTATATATACTATGTGCATAAAAACCATACACTATATCATAAGATATCATCACTAAAGTGTATTAACCATGTGCTAAATGTGTATCAAGATCATCAATAACATCATCAACCATACAACATGCCAACCATGTGCCACAAACAAGTGTCATATCACTCATGATATGCCTCTATCATAAACCAAGTGACACAAACCATATATCTCAACCATCAAGCATCAGTCCTATACCATATACCATCAACAAGTGTATCAACGATGCACCAAACATGTATCACCACTTGTACCATAGCAAGTGCATAAACCATGCACCAAACCTCAACAAGATGAACCACAATCAATATGTCCATACACATATGCTACATCATCCATAAACCATGTGCCAGTGATACTACTAGCATAAGCCTCTAACAAACAACCAAGTATGTACAAATCATGCATCAACTGTAGATCAATATATGACTCATCAATTGTGTACAACATAACCACTTCATCAACTCATAAACTACATGTCCCAATATGTATCTCAACCATATTCCAAATACATACACCAAGGCATCCAACAAATATGCTTTTAACAATACATCAAAATATATGTCAATGGAGCTCATATATGTACCAACCAAGTACTATAACAAATCTGCCTCAAAACCATTCGCTACAACAAGTACTAATCCACCAATAGTACTTATAAAAATGTACCAATAGTGTCCCTCAATATATTAATGATATATCTATAGCTAACATCACATCATCATGATATATCTCAGAATCAAAGTTCCATGCCATCATTGAGAAAATACATAACATAACCAATACTGTACCTCAACATAAAATACCTCATTCCACACACTAGGGTTAGTACCATGTAACCAAGATAGGCATCAACCATATGATCCAAAACTTAACCACATATTATGACCATACATTCATCATACACATATAAAAACATGAAAACCTGAAGCATATAATCTCAGACCCTGCACAAACATCAAACCATGATGCAACTCATCTGTACACCCCTCTTTCTAAGGGTTCTACCTCATGTACATGACTTCACCACATACATCTCGTGTATGTACACAAATTTTCTTCAGAAAGACCGCATATATATGGGAATATTCCCATAGGATCCCACATATGCCTTAGAATATGTAAGGCTTGAGCTTGCCTCAAGGTTTCCATTCTGTTCTGGTTGTTCAGTCTTCTTCATCCACTTTTGAAAGTGTCTAGGTTTCTCTATACTTGTACTCTGAGCTTCCATCCTTTCAATATTGTTTTCCTTCCAAGTTACATGTGCACTTCTTGCTATGCTATATGAAACACTCCTCATTGATTGTCTCCTTGAATTCCAACAATCCTTAGATTTGTGGCCAAACCCACTGCAACTGTAACATCTCATGGTGTGAAAATGAGCAGCAACGTGTCCCACTTAAATACATATACAATATCTTAGGGTTTTATGAAACCTTCCAACATCTTTCCTTTCATAATGCATGCAATCCAAATCTTTGTGACCATATTCATTACATGAGAAGCAGTGACCATGAAAAACATTTTCACACCTTTGCTTTGGTGTCCACCTTGAAGTTGTCTCTCTTATGAATTTGCTTTTAGGTGTAGGGATGGCTTATTGATGTCTTCTTTGCTATGTTCTTTTGAAGATTTCCTTTCTTTGTGTAGGTGTTTGACTTGTATCTTTGCTTCCTCTTTTTGAGAATGAAGGACTTACCTCATGCTGTTTAGAAGTGCTAGCTTCAGAATGTGTTGCTTCCTTGTTGTATCCAAGACCAGATTTGTCATTTGGTGATCTTTGAATATCCAATAATTCATCCAATATTGTTGAGTTGTTCATGAACTTGATATGAGTGTTTGAATTCTCTACTTTCCTTCTGATATCAACAACTTCTTCTTCCATCTTATGACAATATTCATCTTTTTCGTTTACCTGATTCTTCAATCGTTCCTCTATCCTATTTGCTTCTTCAAGTTGGGTCCTTAGATTGACATTGATTTCTCTTGTTTCTTTAATATCTTCAAGGCTTTTGCTAAGGTCATCATTTTCCTTCTACTTGAATAATTATTTCATTCTTTAGGTTCTTGATCTCTTCTTCTTTTTCTTCTAATTGAGTCTTTTTACTTTCTTCTTGTTCTTTGAGCATTTTCTTTAGTGCCATGGTATTCCTTGGATACTTTTCTAGGACTTCCTTAGTGTATTTTTCAATATAATCAAAAGAAATTTAATAATTTCCTATTTCCATGCTAACATCATCTAACCCAGATAAAAAAAATTCTTTAAACTTCAACAAATCTTCCTCTTTATCTATAAGATAACTGTTCATTGATTCTACACAAACTACTTCTAGATTTTCTTCTTCACTTGCGAGAGAACATTCAACATCATCACACTTAGAATTATTGAAATTAGAATATTTTGGAGAATCTTTACCTTCATTGTCCTTGATAGAATTGTCTTCAGTGCCTTTTCTTTTGTATTGATAAACCTTCTCTAGCTTCAGTCATAGGTCCTTGAGGGAGGTATGTTGTCCTATGCTTTCTTTGACAGAATCTGAGAGTGGATTTAAGATGGTCTTGAGAGCCACTGTATTGTTCTTATTTGCTTTTTTTTGAGCTGCATCCTTTGAATTATTATTCATGGGAACTGATCCACCAACAAATGTGTTCCAAACACCTGCTCCTTTTGCCTTCAAAAAACCTTTCATTTCTATTCTCCATGAAGAGTAATATGTCTCATCAAAGAGGGGAAATTCATCTGCATGTGTGTCCATGGATCTCCTTCAAGCTTGTAATACTTATAATGAAGACCTGTCTATGATACTAATTGTTGGACACATCGAACACATTGAGAGTGGGGGGGGGGGTGAATTAGTGTGAGGCTCTTTTAACAACTCTTTAAAAAACTTTAGTTAGCAACCATTTCAAATAGATAATTCATTCACACTTAGCTACTTGTACGCATCAACAACATTTATCAACAATGGAGAACTGTAAACCATCACCAAAAATAAACACAAGGAACACCATATATATGTGTAAGATTTTTGTATTATGTTTTACAGAAGACTACAATATCGAGGGTTTATCAGCACCAACTAAAAAGGAGCACAAACGCCAAGAGAGAACCAAATATCAATGCAATACCTAGCCTACAGATCTCAACACCAACTGAGAAGAGGAATCCAACCCTCTAGTACAAGATCCAGCTTGTAGACAAAAAATAATCTGTCAACAAGTACACAACTTGTCTATACTGTAGAATGCGTATGTACGTGACCTATCTATATTGCAGCACACAGTTGTACACGACGTCCTTCATTGTCTGCCTACATACAACTTCATAAATCTAGGGTTTCTGAAACTTCACAACTTATGCCCTTCATACCCTTGTTGTCTCTGTCACATCCACCTGTAACCTGTCACTACAAATAACCTATCACTGCACAACCTATACCATCAACCACAAACAAATATAGACAATACAACAACCTATGCATGTTCCTCATGCACACACCATCATACAAAATAGATATCCATCAACTATATCATAACAAAACCACTCAACCAACCAACCAACATCTACCATATCGAAACATCATAACAACCATACAAAGAATGCTTCAAGCATTCACCATACCATGAGTAGATCTAAGCATCAAACCAATATGTAACTATACGAGAACTTCTGTAACTGATCTGAATCTGTAGACCGTTGTCCTGAAACTTGTTTCAGATTTTAGGAACGTGGAACCAACACTTTCTCAATATTTTCATGTCCTTTCATGTATACACAACCTTTCCTTATTCAACATGTGTATGTATGCACCCTCACCTTCTGTGTCTTGCATATGTACATGACCTGGCCCACTGCAGCCCGTGTACAAATTAAAAAAACTAGCGTTTTTTGAACCTCCGAAACTTTCACCGTCAAACTTCCTTGCTACCTCAGACTTATGGAACTTCTGATGTGTACCTGCAATGAAACCTTCACCAAAACTAGATCTTAAACATGCTCAAAAGATTCTTCCTCATAAGAGACCCTTTCTCTCTTATTTATACTTCTCCAAGTAGCGTCCTCTAGGGGTTATATTCTAACCAACTTACCCAAATTCCTTCTTTTGGGGCTAACTCACTTCTAACCACTTGTCCACTTACAACCACTTATTTCACAAATCGTAAACTCTCCACTTCTAGTTGCAACTAATTTATTTTTAATTGTTTTCTTGTTACAACCACTTAACCCATGACTAACCACTTTGACTAGTCAACTTCTTCTAGGAGCTTCTAGAATAATTTGACTTGTTTGACCTTCTAGGGGCTTCTAGATAACTCACGAGGATTTTCCAACTTCACATGGCCATAACTCTCTAACCGTAAGGAGTTATGTGACGTTTCACATATAACCGGAAATGGAATGACATATACTATCCATATAGAATAGTCTCACCTTCAAATTCATTGATCTTCATTACATTATTCTTCAATCAAAATTGGGTTCCCTAACCACACTACTGGGATACTCAACCACCTAACCATTTGGAATTCAAAATGTGTCTTCCCGTGAGGGATTTCACCATAAGGGGACCACTTTGGAGTTCATCTATTTGGTACTTCCTATAAACTATGACTAGACATCAATTCTACAACTTCCTTTGAAATCAACCAATGACAACACATCACTATGACACCACTTGACATGAACCCTTTGAAATGAATTACATCGATGAATGTATAATAAAACAATCAATACATCAATGATATAAACACATCACTATGAAAATACTTGACATCAACCCTTTGAAATCAGTCCATTGACATCAATGACAACATAGTACAACAATAACTCTTTTCCTTGTCCTTCTAGTAGCCAACAATGTATTTTATTATTGATAATAATCAAAGGATTACATTTCCTAGGCACTCCAACCTCTTTTAATTTTTTAGTCACTCTATACTTTAATCAAATAAAAAAATACATTATTTAATACAAGGACTTAAAACTAGGGTATGACATTCCCCTCCCCTTTATTTTGGAACTATCCTCAGTGCATATACATAAATGAAAATCAAAATTTAAAAATTATTCAAAAATTCGTCGGTATTCTTTCGACATGGAATATTCATGCTCCCAAGTAACATCCTTAGAACGTAGCAGGTCCACTAAACTTTTAACAGCTCTATAACTCAATACTAGAGCGTTTTGATTTTTTGGTCCAATACGTGCACTGGCTAGACCATAATGTATCCCTCTGGCTCCACCTGAATCAAATTCTAATCAATAACATGGTTAGGATAATGTACATAATTTTTCAGCAAAGAGACATGAAATACATTATGCACATTCATGGAATCAGGTAATGCAAGCATGTATGCAACGAGCCCTATTCTGTCCAATATCTCAAATGGAATACATAATTTGGATGCTAGCTTTGTACAACTACCCAACTTCCATGAGCTTGTCTTGGGATTCACTTTCAAAAGCACATGCTTCCCCACTTTAAATTATATGGATGTCCTATTCTTATCTTCATAACTCTTCTGTCTATCTTGTGCTTCCTTCAAATTCTGCTTAATTCTAACCATCTGGTCTTCCATATTCTTGAGCAATTCTGACCCAAGTACCAATCTATCAACTGGGTTATCCCAACTGACTGGAGTATTTCATTTTATATTATACAAAGCTTCAAATGGGCTCATCTTCAATGAATCTTGATACCCATTATTATAGGAAAAATCAACCAAGTGAAAGTAATCTTCCCACTTAGATGGCTTATCCATCACATACATTCTCAACATGTCTTCAATTACTTGGTTGACTCTCTTTATCTGCCAATATGACTGTTGATGGTATGGTGTGTGTGCTAAAGTTCATATTTGTACCAAATCATTTTAAAAATCCCCTCCAGAAATGTAAAGTAAACTTTGTATCTCTGTCTAAAACAATTGTCTTAGGTATCCCATGCAACCTAGCAATCTCCCTCATGTAATTTTATACAATATTAGTTGTTTTATGAGTCATTTTTACAGGAACAAAATGAGCATTCTTTGTCAATTTATCAACCACTACCATGATTTAATCATGTTTCCTTGTCATCCTAGGAAATTTAGTTATAAAATCAATGATTACCACTTCCCATTTCTTCTCTGTAATTGGTAATGGATGTAGCAAATCCGTTGGGTGTGTTAGCAACATTACTTGTCTTCGGCATAGGGATATCCGGGTCTTCAAGTTACACGAGAAGCGCCCAAGCGCAACACACAGAAGAAGTCCTTTTCAGACTTAAAATCAAGCGAGCAGGCATTTCATTCTTCAGCGGAAAGGATTCAGGGACAGAGAAGATTAACCGAGTCATGTCAAGTATAACGCTCAAAGTTTTAAGGAAGTCAACAATTGGAATCCTTCGGGAGGCACTCGAGAAGTTACGAGGGCCGTTGATTGCAAGCAATTCAAGCGCAGTGTTATTTATTGAGCTCGGGGTTCGTGAGTTTGAAGGGCAGACCATATCCCTTTGGTTGCACGAGATTCCGAGTTACGAAAAGTGTCCGGAGGAGGTCAACCGTCGCTGACCATCGCGTCTCGGGACTTCGCGAGGGGAGAATGCCAAAGTCTGATACTCCAACTCGCGAGGTCACGAGTAGCGAGAGGCACTAGTACTTGGGCCCTAGCTAACAGTTACATATGGAGAGCGCTGACCAGAAAGGGAGCCCTGCCCGTATCGCCGTCTCGGGAAGCGGGAGTTGAAGAAGAGGAACCAAGGGTCTTTGACTCGCGAATCGCGAAATGAAAATCACTTTTAATGACGGGCCCACAGTATCACCGAAAGTGTTCCAGGCCGTCCGATCAAAAGACGGGTACGTGATGTGCGATTAAGTTCTATCGCCCCTTCGTGCATTGCGACTTCAAAGAGCAAGGATCAACCTCCTCCCAGCCTCGAGGCACGAAGCGCCGAAAGCGCCCAAAGGCGGGCCCACAATATCGAGGAGAAGTCTCAGCCGTCCATCTAAAGGGGACACCTGGTGCGTGATTAGGCTCCCCGCCTTCTCGCCCATCGCGATTTCAAAGCGCAAGAAGTAGCTCCCTCATATCCCCGATGCGTGAAGTGACGAGAGCATCCAGAACCTGGGGACCGTAGCAGCGTCGGGTGAATTTAGGACCGTCAGTTTTGAAGGACATGTGGCGCCAGATTAAGCCATCTCGACGTTTCTCTCATCGTGATTTCAAGAAGCATGGATCAGCCCCTTCATATCCGCAAATGCCGAAAACACCTTTGGGAGTAAGCACAGGGTCATAGCCCGTGGTCACTTGGGAGACAAAGAGAGATGTGCAAGAGGGGCCAAAGGCACTGAGTTCAGTTACAGAGGAAATCATCGTGACCTCCAGGCGCCATCGGATCCGATCTCAATCCTATGTCTCGCCTGGAGTAAATGAAGGCATGAACGGGTGGTTGAAACCTCCCTTCATTCATTAAGTGTGAGATATGGAGGGTCTGACAAGCGGTCTGCTCGAAGGGGTCCTGTGTACCGTTTTTTCCAAAGAAGCCATGCTGAAGTCTTCGAAGAGACAAAGAAGTATGCACACGCTAGCTCGACACTTAATGGCTCAGCTACCCTCCTTACAGGATCCATGCGCAGTTAAGGTGGCGTGTGAAGAAGGATTTCAGTATGAATTTGACTGAAAAGACACCGAGCCCTAGGTGACTGGGCACGCCTATGTTAGGAAAATTTTACTGAGTATATAGGCTCAGTTTTTGTATTTTGTAAGTATCGATGGTAGAGCGAAGCTCCCGATTGTAAAGTTTGAACATCACTCTAGTTCTCTGGTTATGCATCTGTATGTGGGATTTCTTGTTTTATGACAGACAATCTTTCTTACTCCATCTAATTTTCGTCTTATGCTGAGAGAGTTCGCGAACGACTGATTCGTGCGAATTATTGCAATCATGTTATGATAAAGGATTTATTGTTGCATTGTTGTATTCTCCGATGTTTTGTGTTTGAATGTAAGAAGATCTTGCGTTTAGATGCCTTCTCTTACAGTCTGTTAGAAACCTAATGTTTATGACAGACCTTTGCATCTCTCTGATACAAGTCTTCCTCCTACTCACCCTTTTCTGAAGTTTGATCAAGACCTCACCTGCCCACGCCTACCTGGCCTGGTTTTGGAGTTAGAACCACATCATTTGAGTTAACTTCCATTCGATCACCCCATTGAACAAAACGTGACAATAAACTGATGGGCATTGGGCTCTGCTCCTACTGCAATCCAGGAGTGACTTCTGACGCTAACATTTCTGGCGCCGTTGCCGGGGACGAAGTTGAAAATTTTCCCCGGGATTGAACGACATTGAGCCTCTGATTCTGAAGGTGCATCAGGTATCAGAGCCTTTGAATATTTCTACTGTTCACCTGGAGACTCCATTGTGACAACTCCACTGGAGCGAACCTGCTGTTTTAGTTGTGGTTTCCAGAGGCAGACACACACAGTCACATCCACACCTGCCCCTAGCTACACTTGTAGCTGATCCGGAGGTGATTTTCAGAAAAGGAAATGCCTCTGAAGGAGAAACTTCCACCGTAGAACCAGGTAATCCGCTATCTCCTTCTGTAGAAACTCCATTTTCTTCTCCTCATCTTCCTAGCAGACCGTTTTCTGAAGTTTCCTATTTCCTAAATTTCGAGAGTGTTCCTGCTGAGTTTTCCCCTCCTGGTCTGGGATTGGAGGGAGAAATCCTTGTCACTCCCCTCTCCTTTGAAGCTGTACCTTGGTGTAGACCCAGGACTATAGAATATTTACCCACTCCTGCACAAAGAGGAGCGCCCGTTGACTTGAGCTTGTTAGCCTTTTCCTTAAATCCCCTTTTGTTTCCCACTCCACTTCGTGACTCATTCCCATTATCCCCTTCACGAACTCCTTCTCCTCCAAGTTCCCCCCCACCTAATATTCCTATGGCTGGTGCTAATCCCCCTCTAAATAGGATGGATGCTATAGTCACTGCCAGATATGCTCCCTTAATTCTACCTCATCCTATGAATCCTCTCCCTGCTGGAGATTACTTGAAATATATGCCCAAGTTCACCGGGGAAGGGGACCTAACTGCTGAAGAGTACCTGGCTACTTTCTACAGTTATGCAGACAACCTGAACATTAAAAACGAAGATGTCTGGATGAGAGTCTTCATCCAGAGCTTGGATGGCGAGGTGAGGAAATGGTTTAGAGGATTGGCCCACAGATCTATTGCTGGGATCGAAGCTTTGGATAGTGCTTTCCTGAGGCAGTGGGGAGATAGGAAGGATTTCATGTATTACATGACAGAGTTCAGGTCTTTGAAGAAGATGGAGGGAGAATCTGTCTCTAACTTCTCCAAAAGATTCAATAAGATGTATAATAAAATTCCTGCTGAGATAAAACCCTCAGAAGCCTCAGCCAATATTTCTTACGCTAGTGCATTTGGCCCCGATTTCTGTCTTTTACTGAGAGAAAGAAGAGCCACCTCCTTAGCTCAAATGCAAGATACGGCCATAGAGGTGGAATATAATGTGTTAGCAGATGACAGACTGAGGGACAAGGCCGACGCATACAGAAGAAAGGGAAGATCTGAAGCCTCAACTTCTGGCCCATCGGTGCCTCACCCTCAAGTGGATGAATTGACCAAGATGGTGAAGTCTCTGTCTGCAGAAATGGAGAGAATGAATTTAGAGGGTAGGCAAGAATACAAGGGCCCTCAAAATGCCGAAAACAAAGGAGGTTTCAGAAGGCCAAACAATTTTTCTCCCCCAACTATGCAAAGAGAGAGGGGAAGAGACAGAGAAGACCAGAAAATTCAGGCTCCTTTTCAAAACAATTTTGTGGCCGAGGAGGAACAAGGGGAAGCAGATGAGATCAATCCTGAAATCCACTGCTTCAGAGACACTCCTCCTTTCCCTCATCTCACTCAATCAACATACGAGGATTCTCTTGTGGACAGTCAGCTAAATGAACTAAGCAAGGAAGACAAGGCTAGTGGCAGCCGAGGCAGGTATGACCTGAGGTCCAAGAAAAAGACAGTAGCACCTGAGGTTCCTGAGCAGCTCACTAGAATAGAGAAACCTGCTAATGAAGTAGCAAACAGTCACGGAGGTAAGAAGACCCAACCCCTCTCTCCCATAGTACAAAGTCATGTTCCCAAAATAAGAGAAATCCTGAAGCTCACATCTTCTTTTAATTTCGAGCATGAAGTTCAAAAGATCAGAATCCCTGTGCCCCTGACCGAATTGATCAAACATGAAGGGTTCAAGAAACTCTTCTCTGAGCTTTTACAGTATGAGGTCTCATGCCTTCCCACAGACTCCATAAATCTCCAAGATGAAAAGCCAGCAGTTTTCCTAGGCCCCATGGTAGAAGATAGAGATGACTCATCCCCCCCTTTCTACACATCCCTAAACATACATGATAAAGTACTGCATAACTGCCTCATGGATTCAGGGGCTTCCCATAACCTTATGCCCAAAATAGTAATGGAAGAATTGGGACTGGAGGTGATGAAAACTTATCATGATTTGTACTCTTTCAATTCAAGGAGAGTGAAGTGTCTGGGAGTCATCAAAGACCTGGTGGTTTCCTTGTTTCAACTTCCCATGAAGAGTGTGGTCATGGATATTGTGGTAGCTGATGTTCCCCCCAAGTTTGGCATGCTGTTGTCAAGATCTTGGATTAAAAATCTTGGAGGAACATTACAGATGGATCTCACGTATGCCACCATTCTAGTCTTCGGAGGGGAACAAAGGAGGTTATATAAGGAAGCTCAACTGGCCTACATTGTTAGTGATGAAGCAAACCCCACCAATCACCCTATCTTTGCACTTGACACTGATTTGGGGTCTAGTTTATTGCAGCTCACTGATGCTCCTGAAGACCCTTTCCAAGTCAAAAAGCAGCCCAGTCTTAATTACCCGATTCCCCCTCCAACCATCTCTGTCTGGAAGATGTTTTTCGACAGAGCTTCTTCTAGTGGAGGCGCAGGCGCCGGAGTATTTTTCATGTCACCTTCTCAAGAGACCATATCCCTGTCGTACAAGCTGGAATTTTAAGCTACCAACAATGTGGCAGAGTATGAAGCACTTGTCCTGGGTATGAGGGCTGCAAAGGAAATGGGAATTAAAGAGATAGCAATATTTGGAGATGCTGAGTTGATAGTCTAACAAGTCAGGAATATCTATCGGGCCAAGCATCCTCGGCTCAAAAGTTACAGGAACGAGGCATGGGATCTGATTGACAATTTCTTCTCAGCCTTCAACATCTCTTTTATTCCAAGGGACGATAATGCTGTGGCCGATTCTTTAGCTGTTTCAGCTAGCAAGTTCAAGGTCCCTCAAACGTCTATGGCCAAATATGATGTTGAGATAAAATATAGGCCCTCTGTGCTGGACAATGTCAAGCATTGGAAGGTATTCAAAGATGATCTAGAAATCGAAAAATTTCTCCAATTTGTTGATGAATTTTCTGCGTTGCACATTGATCAGGATCCTGACCTGGAAGGTGACCCCCACCCTGAGGTGTTTTTAAATAAAATTTCTAACCACCAGATTATTCAGCTACCTAGCAATCACATTCCGAGGGGACTAGTCCCGTTAGAAAGATTGTTTGATGGGAATGATGTGGCGGTAAAAGGCAGGGTTGCAGATGAAGATGCCGACACAACCAAGTGAAACATTGGCACACCAGAGGAGCCTAAGTTTTTCAAGTTGTCAAGGAGTTTGACCAGAGAACAGAGGGACGAATATACTGAGTTGCTGAGAGAGTTTGCTGATGTGTTTGCATGGACCTACGAAGACCTCAAGACGTATGATGTATCCGTCATTGAACACAAGATCCCACTGAAGGAAGAGGCTAAGGCATTTAGGCAGAAGCTAAGACAGATAAATCCCATGTTGCTGCCTATCATGGAGAAAGAAGTGAAGAAGTTGTTAGAGGCTTGGATCATCATCCCCTTGAGATATTTCGAATGGGTGGCCAATTTGGTTCTGGTAAGAAAGAAAAGTGGAGAAATCAGGCTTTGTGTTGATTTCAGGAACCTGAACATGAGCTCAAATAAAGACAATTATCCCCTGCCCAAGATGGAACACATATTGAAGAGGGTAACCAATGCATCTAGGATTTCCATGATCGACGATTTTTCTGGCTATAATCAAATATCGGTCATGCCTGAGGACAGAGAAAAAATGACCTTCACCACTCCTTGGGGTGCATTCATGTATGCCAAAATGCCTTTTGGGTTGATGAATGCAGGAGCGACATTTCATCGAGCCATGGACATAGCCTTCATCGGGGAGAAAGATAATTTTGTGGTGATCTATCTGGATGACATACCAGTCTTCTCCAGGTCTGACAAAGAGCACTGCTGTCACCTGAGAAAAGTTTTTTCGAAGTGTCGGAGGTTTGGCCTTTCCCTAAATCCCAAGATATCTTTGTTTGCTATGAAAGAAGGGAAGCTGTTAGGCCATATAGTATCAACAGAAGGAGTGAGGATTGATCCTAGCAGGATAGAGGCAATTCAGACCCTGTCACTTCCTAGATCTAAGAAAGAAGTTCAGGCCTTTTTGGGAAAGATTAATTTTCTGAGGAGATTCGTCTCAAATTTTGCTGAGCTAGTGAAACACATCACAACCATGCTCAGGAAGGGAAATGAAGTGAAATGGACCACTGAAACCAGGGAATATTTTGTCCAAATAAAGAGGGCATTGACTGAGGCACCCGTGCTAATCAATCCTGACTATTCCAAAGATTTCCTGATCTTCTCTTTCGCTTCTTTTGATACAGTGGAAACGGTCTTGTTGCAGAAAAATGAGGAAGGACGAGAGAAACGCATCACCTTCTTCAGAAAGGCATTAAGAGATGCAGAGGTCAGGTATGAAATCATGGAGAAACATGCCTATGCTTTAGTGAAATCTCTCAAATCTTTCAGAGTCTATGTCTTGCACTCAAAGGTGACTTCATACGTTCCTTCAGCCTCTATGAAGGACATCCTTGTACAGCCTGACATAGACGGGAGGAGGAGTAAATGGATAGCCAAGATCCTGGAATTTGACTTGGAAATAAGGCCTGCCAAATTGATCAAAGGTCAAGGCTTAGCCAAGCTATTGGCTGAAGCTAATTACAAATATTTGGAGGTAGATTTCGTCAGTGCACGTTCAGAAAATCAACAGAATCAACTGTCCGACGTAGACCCTCAAACATAACCCCTGTTGGATCGATGTCCTTGGTATAAGGATGTAATATATTTTTTGCAGGAGCTGCGACCTCCAGACGACCTGCAAAGAAACAAGGCAAGAGATCTGAAGCTCAAAGCAGTCAGATACTGCCTTGTCGATCAAATTTTATACTGGAAAGACCCCCTGGGGGTGCTTTTAAAATGAATAAATCCGCAAGAGGCCGAGAAGATCATGGTTGAATTTCACAACGACCTATGCAGAGGGCACCATTCTGGAAGACCACAGCTCACAGAATTCTCAAAGCTGGGTACTACTGGCCCACCTTGTTCACTGACGTCTGTAGAAGAGTTAGAGCTTGTATCCCATGCCAAATATTTTCAGGAAAGAAGCAACTCAAGTCTCTGCCTTTAAAGCCTATAGTTGTTTCGGGACCTTTCCAGCAATGGGTCCTAGATTTTATTGGAGATATCCACCCTGCTTCCAGCGGGAAGCACAAATGGATCCTGACTGCCATGGATTTATTTACTAAGTGGATCGAAGCCATCCGCACCATGAGCGCTTCCCACAAGGTAATTATTGGATTCCTGGAAGACCTCATCACAAGGTTCGACTGCCCAAGAAAGATTGTTACTGATAACACAACCTCTTTCAAGGCCGAACCGTTAGTCAAGTTCTGTGAACAATTTGGAATCAAACTGATTCACTCCACCCCATACTATCCCCAGGGAAATGGTTTAGCATAGTCCTCCAACAAAAGCCTGATTAAGATCATCAAAAGATTATTGGAGGACAACAAAAGGTCTTGGAATTCGAAGTTGAAATTTTCTCTATGGGCCGATCGGGTGACCACAAAGAGATCTATAGGCATCTCCCCTTTCTAGTTACTGTACGGAGCAAAAGCTGTCTTCCCTTCCCAGCTGGCCATTCCTATAGCGAAATTCTTCCAGGATTATCAAGAAGAGCCCAATGATATGATCCGAAGAATTCATCAACTGGTAGAAGTCCAATAGGCCAGAGAGCAGGTAATGATCAGAATTCAGGATCATCAGTAGATGATCAAGTAGGTTTTTGATAAGAAAGCCAAGAAGGAGGAGTTCCATATAGGGGACCTAATACTGAAATGGGATGCTCCTAAGCAAGACAAGGGCAAGCATGACAAATTTGAAGCCCTGTGGATCAGGCCCTTCAAGATCTCTGAAGTTTTCTCAAATAACACATACAGGTTGCAGGATTTGGAGGGTAAAGAAGTTTTTAACAGCCCAGTAAATGGGCATTTTCTGAAGAAATGTTTTGTCTGAGCCCTCGGTGGCTCCTTTGTTTTTAAATATTGTCCTTTTGGTTCTTTGTTTACTTTTGTTTTTTGGCCTAGTAAATGACTCCATAGCCCAATAGCAAGGCACTGGAACTGCAAAATGAGTCCTTAGAACATCACAGGGATGACTCTATCGCCCATGGAGCCTAATGTTAGCAACATTACTTGTCTTCGGCATAGGGATATACGGGTTTGTAGGTTACACGAGAAGCGCCCAAGCGCAACACACAAAAGAAGTCCTTTTCGGACTTAAAATCAAGCGAGTGGGAATTTCATTCTTCAGTGGAAAGGATTCAGTGACAGACCATAACAACGATTGATGGGTAATTGCAGATTAATTGAGTCGCGTCAAGTATAGGGCTACAAGTTTTAAGGAAGTCAACGGTTGGAATCCTTCGGGAGGCACTCGTGAAGTTACGAGGGCCGTTGATCGCAAGCAGTTCAAGCACAGTGTTATTTCTCGAGCTCGGGGTTCGTGAGTTCGAACGACGGACCATATCCCTTTGGTTGTGCGAAATTCCGAGTTACGAAAAGTGTCCGGAGGAGGTCAACCGTCGCTGACCATCGCATCTCGGGACTTCCGAAGGGAGAATGCCAAAGTATGATACTACAACTCGCGAGGTCACGAGTAGCGAGAGGCGCTAGTACTTGGGCCCTAGCCAACGGTTACATATGGAGAGCGCTGACCAGAAAGGGATCCCTGCCCGTATCGCCGTCTCGGGAAGCGGGAGTTGAAGAAGAGGAACCAAGGGTCTCCGACTCATGAATCACGAAATGAAAATCACTTTTAATGATGGGCCCACAGTATCGCCGAAAGTGTTTCGGGTCGTCTGATCAAAAGAGGGGTATGTGCTGCGCGATTAATTTCTATCGCCCCTTCACACATCACGACTTCAAAGAGAAAGGATCAACCTCCTCCCAGCCTCGAGGCACGAAGCGTCGAAAGCACCCAAAGGCGGGCCCATAATATCGAGGAGCAGTCTCAGCCATCCATCTAAAGGGGACACCTGGTGTGTGATTAGGCTCCCCGCCTTCTCGCCCATCGCGATTTCGAAGCACAAGAAGCAACTCCCTCATATCCCCGATGCGCGAAGTGACGAGAGCATCCAGAACCTGGGGCCCACAACAACGTCGGGTGGATTTAGGACCGTCAGATTTGAAGGACGCGTGGCACCAGGTTAAGCCGTCTCGCTGTTTTTCTCATTACGATGTCAAGAAGCATGGATCAGCCCCTTCATATCCGCGAACGCCGAAAACACCTTTGGGAGTAAGCACAGGGTCATAGCCCGTGGTCACTTGGGAGACAAAGAGAGCTGTGCAAGAGGGGCCAAAGGCACCGAGTTCAGTTACAGAGGAGATCATCGCGACCTCCAGGTGCCATCGGATCCGATCTCAATCCTGTGTCTTGCTTGGAGTAAATGAAGGCATGAATGGGTGGTTGAAACCTCCCTTCATTCATTAAGTGTGAGATATGGAGGGTCTGGCAAGCGGTCTGCTTGAAAGGGTCCTGTGTACCATTTTTTCCAAAGAATCCATGCCGAAGTCTTCGAAGAGATAGAGAAGTCCACACACGCTAGCTCGACACTTAATGTCTCAGATACCCTCCTTACAGGAGCCATGCGCAGTTAAGGTGGCGCGTGAAGAAGGATTTCAGTACGAATTTGAATGAAAAGACACCGAGCCCTGGGTGATTGGGCACGCCTCTGTTAGGTGAATTTTCCTGAGTATATAGGCTCAGTTTTTGTATTTTGTAAGTATCGATGGTAGAGCGAAGCTCCTGATTGTAAAGTTTGAACATCACTCTAGTTCTCTGGTTATGCATCTGTATGTGGGATTTCTTGTTTTATGACAGACAATCTTTCTTACTCCATCTAATTTTCGTCTTATGCTGAGAGAGTTCGTGAACGACTGATTCGTGCGAATTATTGCAATCATGTTATGATAAAGGATTTATTGTTGCATTGTTGTATTCTCCGGTGTTTTGTGTTTGAATGTAAGAAGATCTTGCATTTATATGCCTTCTCCTACAGTCTGTTAGAAACCTGATGTTTACAACAGACCTTTGCATCTCTCTGATACAAGTCTTCCTCCTACTCACCCTTACTACAACTCACTGTCTGAATTTTGATCAAGACCTCACCTGCCCATGCCTACCTGGCCTAGTTTTGGAGTTAGAACCACATCATTTGAGTTAAATTCCATTCGATCACCCCATTGAACAAAACATGACAATAAACTGATGGGCATTGGGCTCTGCTCCTGCTGCAATCCAGGAGTGACTTCTGATGCTAACAGGGTGTCTATGCTCAACCTTCACTTTTTGACATTCCATATATCTAACAATGTAGTCAACAACCTTTTTCTTCATTCCAACCAAAAGAATTGTCTTCTTACTGCTGCAATTGTTTTCTGGTAACCAAGATGTCCAACATACAAAACATTTTGCATTTATTTTAATACCGAATTCCTAAGTTCTCTAGAACTAGGAACCCAATTTTTTTTTATGCATAAGTAATCCATTTTCATTCATCTCATATTATTTAATTTTTTGTTGTACATTTTCCTATTGTAAGCTTTCTTTTACCTGTAGGTAATGCTGATCTGTAACAACAACATCCAAAATTATGTTATTCAAATACAACTGATGCATAATAATGGTTGTAGCATGCATGAGATGTACTCTTCTACTGAGTGCATCAATGCATTTATTTTCTTTTCCTTTGATATGCTTGATGTCTAAATCATATTCACTTAAAAATTCTATCCATCTCGTTTTCCTGGCATTCAAAGTTGGCTGTTTAAAAAGATAATTCAGACTACTATGTCCTATTATTAATTCAAATATCTTTCCCATGAGATAATTTTTCCACATATTCAATGCATGAAAAATGGAAGCAAGCTCGAAGTCATTTGTGGCATAGTTCCTCCCATGTTCTTTAATATTTCTAGAATCATATCCAATGAGATAGTTCTATTTTGAGTGAAGACTCCACCAAGTCCTTTCTTGCATGCATCTGTACATACCACACAAATTTCATTTGGATCAAAAATATTTAAAATAGGTGCACTAGTAAGTAATTCTTTCAACAAATTAAAGTTCCCTTCACACTCAACTGTCCATTCAAATTTAATTCCCTTCTTTTGTAAAGAAGTGATGGGATGAATAATCTTAGAGAACCCTTCTATAAATATTTTGTAGTAACTATCTAGTCCCATAAAATATATGAATTTTGAAACATTCTTGGGTGTTGGCCATCCTCTAATGGCTTCAATCTTATCTGGATCCACTGCTATACCTTTTTATGAAATAATGTGTCCAAAGTAGTGGATCTATTCTTGGTAAAAATAACACTTACTAAGCTTGACATACAACTGATGTTACCTCAACACTTGCAACACCAATCTTATGTGATGTTCATGATCTTCTTTTGACTTAGAATAAATAAGTGTGTCATCCAAGAATACTATGCCGAATTTATCCAAATAATTTCTGAATAGGCCATTCATTAAGAACATAAAGATAGTTGGTTCATTTTTCAGTCCAAATGACACCACTAGAAATTCATAATGTCCATACCTAGTTCTAAAGGTTGTCTTATTGATGTATTATTCCTTGATTCTTACCTAGTGGTATCTTGATCTCAAGTCTATTTTTGAAAATATATTTTCCCCTCTTAGCTGATCAAAGTGGTCATCAATTCTTGGTAGAGGGTATTTTTTCTTCACAATGGATTTATTCAGCTATCTAAAGTCAATACACAACCTCAATGTTGCATCCTTCTTTTTGACAAAGAGTATTGGTTCTCCCCAAGGTGAAAAACTTGGGCGTATGTACCCTTTCTTCAACAATTCTTCCAGCTACATTTGCAATTATTTTAGTTCCGATGTACTCATTATGTAAGATTTTTTTGATACTTGGGAAGCTCATGGTACTAAATCAATAGAGAAATCTACTCCCTCTTTGGTGGAAATCCTGGTATTTCTTGGAATACATATTCAAACTCTTGCAGTACTGAAATATATTCAAGGCTTGTTCCTTTTGTATTTTTTGGTTCCTCCACATGGGCTGCATACAATTGATATCATTTCCTAAAACATCTCTTTGGTTGTAAGGCTGAAATCTCCCTTATAGAAATGAGTCTTGGAATTCCTTTCACAGTGCTCTGTTTTCTTTCTTCATCAAGACATGTAAATGTCTTGTTATGACAATCTAGGACAACATGATGCTTGTCCAACCAAGCCATTCCAATTAGAATATCATAAGATCCCAATGGTATAATATTGAGATCAACATTAGTATTCACTCTGTTAAGACTTATGGGACAAGGGTGAAATCATGAAGATGGGTGTCTATTTTTCTTGTTTTATGAAAAAACAAACTACATTTTTACAAGTTATTCAACTTCCGGCATACAAAAGTATTTTTTTTATTTATAATTTCACTTTACAGTAAAATCAAAACTTGTGAAGAATTTTGTTAGCTTTCCAATGACTATTTTTCAATTTTTATTTATTAAGATTTGATATGTCAATTTGACAATTGTTTAACAGTATGTTCCTTAAACATGAAAGGAATGATAATGAGTTATTCCCCCCCCAACAATGTATCTATTATTAAACTTTTGTTTTTAACAAACTAAATATACTGCAACAATCTACAAAGACTCTATTTTATTATGACTATAATTTTGAATCTAACGGATGAATATTATAATTTCTAGAATTTTTTGAAGTTGACCAAGCTAAAAATGTTGCAGATTTTAAACACATGTTTCCCCCCACCTTGCATCTATCTTAATTTTTACTTAAAAGTAAAATCTAAAAATACCCTTTTGAAAAGAACAATTTAAGGATTATGAATATACATTTTTCTAATTTTTTCACTGTGTAGTTTTAGAGATACAAATATTTCATTTCACTGAATCATAATGTCAGCTGAAAAAATTATGCATTAATTTTTTTTTTTTTTAAATTAAATAAAATTAGATAAAAATAATGAAAATGAAAACAAATTATAGGAATTGAAAGTAGATTCAATTTTGCAAATTCTGGTGTCATTTTCGAAACCAAATTATGAGTATTTGCAGGAGTCCCCAACATCCTAAGTTTAGGTAAGCTAGAGGGAATTATCTAGTTCCTGCAAACAATCCCATTCGCTAGTTTTCGACTGAAAGAATATTTTGTCCGAAAACCGTAATTCTAACGGAATCCGTCAAAATTAAATGGTTTCCTATGATGGGTGAGAAAATTCCGTCGGCCGAAAACAATGAAAAGACACGTCGTATCGTTTCATTTCACGCCAAATCGTATAAATATGCTTTCGACTGAACACATTTAACACAATTCATCGCTTGTTTCATGGTTTTCTAGAGCACTTAAACAAAGTTTCAAATCATCTTTTTCTTTTTTGTTGAACAAGGTAATTGATATTTGTTCAAGTTTTTATTGGAATAACAATTTATATATTGAAAGCTAAATGTTGAGCATTTTTATAAGGTGAAGCCTTTGTTGAACATAAAACTATTGATATTATTTTTTAATATTTTTTGTGACAATTAAGTTTTTCTGAGACTATTCTGAAATGTTGATTTTGTTAAATTTTTTTACAGATAACTATATTCATGGGAAACAAAATTTTGTGCAGGAGAAAATTTGATCGCACTTGAGATGAAACTCACCATAACGATCAAATGAAAGAGAATTATTGGAGAAATAAGCGATAACGTGCAAATATTGAAGAAAGAAATGATGATAATGTAAATAGAGATTTTCAACAAGAAGAAGTCCAACCAGGTATGCATGCACATATTGTCTATATTAAAAGTATATAATTCAAATTTAAAATATTGTTTAATATAATTGATTGTAATTACGATTTGATGTTTTTCAAAAAACATAAAGAGATTTGTCTCATAACGTCGATGAAGACGTTGAAACCAAATAGGTATGTACATAAATTTAGATAATACAAGATGAACACTTGTATATAGTTTAGTGAATTTATGTTTGGGTTTTGGTTTTTAGTATAATATTTAAATTGAAATATGTAGGAGAATGTATCAACATTGATGATGAAATATTAGAAAATGTTGATACTGACAAATTTGGAAAGAAAGAAGCTAACCATTATATAAGATATCGAACTAAGAATATGTATAATATTTTTTTCAAAGACAAGAAAAAAATATTAAAAGAAACTACATCTTTATTGGGTGTTCAAAAGTTGAAAAAAGATACAAAGGTGAAACAAAATGTCTTTGAAAGTATAACTAGTGTATTAAAAGCTTTTGGAAAATCTCGAAAAAAAGATGTCAGTGTTGCACATAGAGTGATACAAATGAAAATTGTTTCATCTAGCAATATAAAGATCGTTTGACATGACACATGGAAAAAACGATGAGAACGTCAAGAAAAACATTGTACAAACATAGAAAATTTTGATTGCAAATAGATGGAAATGATGAACTTACTTGTTGGACAATGATTTCTAGACAACCCTACGAAGATAGACTTGTAGAAAATGTTAAAGAATTGGCCCGTAATGGTTGACATAATTTCCTATTTCACCACATACAAGGGATGTGTTGCGACGAATAATAGCATGAAAACAATATGAAGAACATCCAAAACATATATTTCAAATGACACAAATAGAATTGTTCAATAAGTTCAAAGAAGAGCACAAAGAAGTTAAAATTTCCATCAATACATTTGTGCAACAAAAACCATGGTTTGTTAGACCCATCACTGCTCATGACACTTGTTGTTGTCGTTATCATGTGGAATTTGAGTAATATTACACCACTTTTCTTGATTTTGGTAAAACTTTATGGCCAAGTTCACCTCCTCCTTCCACATTCCGTGTTTTTATATCTGAAATTCTATGTGAAAGAGAAGGCGATGAATTATTTTACCAAAAAAATGTGTTGGTGGAAAGAAATGTGATTGTTGTGGAAATCTAAGTTTTTTTCACTCAAAGTATCCTATTGTTATGAATGATCAATCATTTTCTAATATAACAATCAATTGGAAGAGATATGAATATATCAACAACACGGCTCCACATTCTTCAAATGTTATTTCCAAAAGGATTGATTTGAACGTAGATAAAATCCGTGTGATAGATTTTTTGAAGAAGTTTGAGGAAGAAATTTATAAATACACGAAGCATTCACACAGAGCTCGATGGAAAGACCTACAATTCAAACAATCCCGTGAAGTGTTTCCACCAGGAACAATTTTTTCTATAGTTTATTTTGCAGAGAATTACACATTCACTACACAAAAAGAAATATAGAGTGAATATTATCATTCTGATCAAGTCACTATATTTTTCCACGTTCTATATAGACATGCTCAATGGAGTCTTGATAGCGTAGAAAACACCAATGACAATCAATATGTTGTTAAAGAATATCACCTTTTTTATAAGTGATGATTGAACACACGACACACATTATGTACACCATTGTTTTGGTAAATTTTATGATTCATTGAAAGAACACGAGATCGGATTCGATCGACATTGGATATGGTTAGATGGGTGTGCAGGTCAGTTCAAATATTCACGATCATTCTATTGGTTGTGCCATCTTCATAAAAAATTAAACATTACACATTGTTGGATTTTTTTTGAGACAAGTCATGGAAAAGGAGAGCGCGATGGTGCAGAGGCATGTGTAAAACGAGCACTTAGAAGGTATCAGATGAACCTTCATACCAATCGATTTGAATCCATTGATCAAGTTGTTGAATGGTGCAAAATGACGCTAATCCATGAAAATAATCCATCAAGGGATGTGTGCAGGTGTGTCTATATCTACATGTTACACATGTACACATGATATTTTTATTCACGTGTTCAAATTCATATTCAATCTTCAATCATTTTCTTGAGAGATTTCAAGTTAACAAGTTCTTGTCTTGTGCATGTTTTTTTGGTATGTTGGAATCCAAGATGTAAATAGATCAATCCCATATGAATCCGATATAATACATGGGACACGAAAAATGCATTCAATTAAAATAAAACATTATCAAAATGTGTTTGCATTTGATAGAAGAAGTGAGTCTTGTTTTTGTTCAGTTTGCATAGAGGACACATAATCCATAGAGATTTGCGAAAATAGAAATGAAGAATAAGTTAAAGCTTGGAGACATACCGAACTTGATATAAAAGGGAAAATGACACTTACAATCTCAGAGGAGATGGAATCAAATGAAACTATAGTGTCAGTTGACGGCAATAGAGTTTCTGATCTTGTTAGAGAAGGTAATTTTATGTTTAAATTTTTTCAAATAACTTGTAGATGTACTTGTGTGATAATATAACACGAACTATTTGTTTTCCAATATATCGAATTATTTGCAGGAGATGTATTTTCCATGGCTGCACCTGAGACAACAATGAAAACGTGAAATATTATTTGATGCAATGCACAAAACAAAAGATGAGGTTATTAGAAGATTTTGATGATAACGATTTTATATATGAAAGAGGATCCATTGTATTGAAATGATATTTTTTTCAAGAAACCCATCAAACCGATACTCATTTTCACTTTCAATACTACCAGTCAGATGTCATAAGTTGTCAATATATTCATTTGGTATGTGCAACACACATAAAGTTAATAGAAATTCAATCAAGAAAAAAAAATAAAAATTAGAAAATGGAAAATGTCCAAAGCCGATAATGAACGAATAATTGAAGATGGACTACATTATGATTTCTTTAAACAAGTGATATGTACATTCCAAAATTTTATATTTTGCATTGAAAGTACGCGTATTTATGAATATCTAGGATTCTAGAATCATTTCCAGTTTAGTTTACTTTCATGGTCCATCCAATTAAGAAAAGTTATATTTTTGATGAATTATAAAGTTTGCCAAGCCTTATTTACCATTTCAGGGAAGAACCTATAGATTGTATCTAGGGAACCTAAACTGACCTATACTTTGGATGATTATACTTTAATCCTACAAATTATCCATATCGTATACACAAATCCTTTAATGCATGTAACCAATTTACTACATATAGGATTTGCATTCATTATTTGCAATGATTGTTCAATGTTTTTTCATATGAAGAGGATAACTTCATATTAAAACTAGGACCCATTTCCATGTCATTATAAGGGACTATTGATGGCTTAGAAAAACTTTAAAGACATCTTAAAAAGTATGATTAACATCCTAATTAAATAATTCAAGGTAATACATATGATTAACATCCTAATTAAAAAATTTAAAGACATATTAAAAAGTATCAATTTTAATTATGAAATTGTGAATTTTGATTCCAAATGTGTCGATATTATATTAAATTGTTAAATTTCTGCATTTAGATTTCAATATCTTGAAGAAAATTGAAAACAAGATTGAAATTAGGAGCTACTTGAAAAATGTGTATGATGAACCTAACACTACTTATATTCTACACATTAAACATAGTTTTCATTGAGTTTGATTGAAAAAACTTAAGTTAAAAACGAATTTGATTTTGTGGTCTGATAACAAAAAATAAAAAATAACAGGTCAACTACTAAGGCTTGGTTTGCTGCATTTAGATTTTCATAATTTAATTGAATTAATGGTAGGTGTCATATTAATGGAATTAGTGAATACTTCCAATGTGCAGAGGATTGATAATTTCCATCAACCATTTTCTACCCTTTTTCGATACATAAACAATTTATATCAATATAAATTTTAGTGAAAATCACTTACTTATATTAAAGTATATTTTAATTTTACATATTAAAATAGGTTCTAAATCATGTTTTAATTTCAATTTTTATTTCAAAGTACATATTTTTATTTCAAAGTACATATTTTTATTTCATGTTTTCTTGAATAAATATACTGAAAGCTCGAAAAGAAACCAAAGACTAACATAACCAGTTTAGTGTTGGATTGTCATAGTGAATACTTACATTAATGGTATAGTGAATACTTCAATTAATGGTAGGTGTCATATTAATGACATTGATGAATACTTCCAATATGCAGAGGATTGATAATTTCCATATCACCATTTTCGATACATAAACAATTTATATCAATATAAATTTTAATGAAAATTGCTTACTTATATTAAAGTATATTTTAATTTTACATATTAATATAGGTTCTAAATCATGTTTTTATTTCAAAGTACACATTTTTATTTCACATTTTTTTGAATAAATATATTGAAATCTCGAAAAGAAACCAAAGACTAACATAACTAGTTTAGTTTTGGAAATAAAACAATGATGTTTATAAATAAAATGAAATAAAACATTTTTAATTTCAACATAATATCGTAAAACATAAATTAACTTCTTTTTTTCTTGTATATAAAGTAGGATCCTTATATTAATAACTAATTATGTCTATACAATGCCACCTATTCTGCCACAAAATGGAAACCAGAATAGGTGGCTTTCAGCAAAAGCTTATCCTTTCACCATCATAAAAATGGAAATTATAAAATCATAAAATTTGTTTTTTTTTGTAAGTTAGAAAGATGTATTAAAGGCTTCTGGTATCAAAAAATTACATTTGTCATGGTAACTAGTGAGACAGTGGCTGCATCGCCCATATGGGAAACCAATGCCGCCACTTGTCCAAACAGTTCACAATTGCAGAAAAAGGAGAAAAAATTGTCCTGTGACATATTGTTGTTCTAAGACTAGAAACTAAGGAGGGCTAGAGCCAAGAGAAGTAATCTGTCTAAAGACATCAAAAAACCAAGAAAACCTGTGAGCACCGTTTTCATCTGGAGCTTGGGCTTGGCTTCCGTTCCCTCTGAGGATCATGCACAATGTCCAGGGATGAAGTCCCTATGTTCGGAGTGGTGTGAAGGAGAGTTATTATGAGAGCCTCCAAGTGCTCCTCGCGACGCTCACGAAGTTTGTCTCTGTTCAAAAGCTCCTCCATGTTACGCCTAACTTCAAAGACTGAGTTCTAGATGTTGTCAAAAGAATTCTACAGCTCCATAAACCCATCGCACCGAGTGCATGAAGGTTGTGGATGAGGATAAAGAAGATTCAGAAGAGGACGTGAAGGTGGTGGTGAAATTGCGGAAGAAGTGTGGGGGGAGGCAAAAGAAGTGAGGGGGGAAGTTGAGCTAGGGAGAGTAGACGAAGAAGGCAAGAAGGAGCGAGACTTATGTATGGACGACGCTTCCAGTATGAGATCAGGTGCGAAGACGAGTGAATTACCCATGATGTCAAACCACTCCACTCTGTAGGTCCACGGGGAGGACAGAGGAGGGAGATCCAGGGTGGAGGAATGAGCTATAGGCAGAGACAAGTTTGGAGTGTTTTTCCATCCTCGCCCCGTGAGATATACCTCACTACCCCTCTCTTGGAATTTCCCCTTTGCCTTGGCATCAAGAAGAAACAAGGGAGAGGAGGGATGAAAATGAATTTAAGGCGAGTTGACGCGAACTAGAGATGAAGAAAACCTGCTGAAATTATAAGCTGTTGCCCATAAAACATAAATTATCCTTTCACTATCATAAAAATTCAAAATATAAACTATTGACTATTTATTAATGAATAAACAATATATTTCACCATCATAAACAATATAAGAGATTTATCAAAGATGAAACAATAAACAATATATTCCACTATCATAAACAATATAAGATAAATCAAATATGAGACAATAAATTGATATTTTGAGTTCCATATATATATATATATAGGTTCCACATCCATTTTAGGATGATACAAAAAACTAAGACATTTAACTCCAAAATTCTGGACACTAAGCCATCGCTTTAAGATGGATCACTTCATACCTGCAAAAGAAAACATTCGTCAAATTCAAAATTAAAAAATTTACAATAAAATATATGTACAAATTTAAAATAAAATGTACACATGTACCATTTTAGATAAATAAAACAAGTTGTGATTAAAGAAAAATTGATATACATACCAAAAGAGTTAAGTTTCATTCTCCAACATACTCCTTTCCACCAAATTTAATGTAAACATATTTTCCACCAAATATAATGTAAACATCTATAACAATAAAAAAAACAAATAACACATATTAGCATATATACTTTAACTAAATATTAAATAAACAATAAGAAATAATAACATACCCAACCAGACTTCCACAGATTTAAGATGATCCCTCTCTTTTTATTACATTTTTTTGACACTTTTTTTAAACCAAAATTCCATCACAAAGTTCCAAAACTTCCAAAATAGGTACTCTCCACATTAAACATACATGATTTAAACAATTTGTAAAATTTTATCTAAAATCATAAAAATTTTTAAAGAGAAAAATTGTGTTTTTGGTAACCAATTTTTTTTTTCCAGAGTTAGATAATACTCTGAAAATAAATATATTTGTGTATGCAGAAAGTTCACAAATCTCCATATTAATTCATCCTTCCAATAAAATACTTATCTCCTTGTGGATAAACTCCCAAATCCTTCAGGTGAAATTCTCATGCCAGGTGATCTTATTTACTCAACAGTAAAATACTTATCTCATCGACAGTAAAACATTTCTCTCCTCTTCTGCAGTGGAATAAATGTTCTCATATAATCAAATGCCCTCAAATGCCCTTTCGAATTAAAGAACTCATAAATCTCCATATTAAGCCATTCTTCCAAGAAATTACTTATATCTATGAAACAAATTAAAGGACTCATAAATCTCCATATTAAGCCATTCTTCTAAGAAATTACTTATATCTATGAAAGTTCACAAATTTTCATTTTAAAAACTATTATTCCATAAAATACTTATCTCCTCTTTCTGTGGTGGAATAAATGTTCTCATATAATCTTTTATGTACATGAAGAAAACACAAATCTGCACATATATCAAGTCATTCTTAAAAAACCATTTAACCTTTCATCTTTGGGATGTATTCATATTACATATAATCAAATGCTTTTTGAAATATGCCTTCGTCATAATCTAAACATAAGTGAGATCATGCACGTACATAGATTATTTGTAAATCTACTTGAATATTTGTTTTTGTGGTTAGTAACCAATTTAGTTAAGAGTTTGACAATACCCCGGCAAAAAGGAATTCACTTCGTTGTATGCAGAAACCACAAATGTCCATACTATGCCATTCTTGGACAAGAAGGCAAGGAATGCAATCGATTTTTTTTTAGAAACTTCCCCTTTTCTGATGTGGGATAGAGTCTGTTCTCAAATAATCAAATGTTCAAGTTCAACATTAGGTCTTCATCATGATCTAAACATAAATAAGCTTGAATGTACCATTTAAGACAATGATAAACTTATATATAGGGGTTCTATATATTTCAAAATAATTGATCAAAGCGTTGAAAAATTATATAGACACTAGTTTAGTAACCCTATGAATAGGAAATGCTAAACTAAAAATTTGAGAAAACAAAAATTTGAAAAAGGTAAAAAACATAAGCTTATTCAACAAAAATAAGTTTGAACACTTTTATATAAAAGCCCAACATAAAAGCAAATTAAAACTCACTAATGTGCAATGAACACACATTTATGAATCATCATGAATAGACACATCCTTCCCATGTATGGATGCTTCCTCCCCAATCCCAATCTCCCACAGTCTCTTCTCCACATTTTGTTCAAGTACACTCTCAGGTACTCTCTTCTCCACATTGCCTTATATAACACATTTCAAATTTGAAAATTTAAAAATTAAAATTAAATGATTTTAACACATTAAATTGTAATTTTAAATTTTGAAACATGTAATGCCTACGATGTGCCAACCTATGATTCAATAAATTAAATATTTTTTAAGACATTCTTCTTTTAAATTAATAATTTAAATGACAATTTGCAATTTTAATATACAACTAAATTTGTTTTCAACATGCAATGATACCCGTGAACTCCCACCCTCTTCAAACTCTCTCAATGAGAATTGGGACAAACCTGCTCAAGTAGTAGGAGATGGAATAGGGATCTGTGAATAAGAACTAAATATAGGATTCAATGTGTTCACATTTATACCAAATTATAAATGTCACGTTGTTGATCTTATTTAAAAGATAGGAGATTGGACAACTAAAGTGCTCATCTATGGATATTAGAAAACACATACCTGATTCAACCCATCCAAATTTAAACTTGTGGAATAAAGTCCCCTATTTACCATAAATTCATTTAACATATCTCCAAACTGCAATTAATGACAATAAAAACTCAATTATTTCTATAGATACAATGATATGTATCTAGATTTATAATTAGAAGTAAACTATCCTAAAATGCGAAAAAATTTACTAACTAGAACACATACCAATCCGTTCTTCGGTTCATCATTCTGAAAGACCTCCTTCCAACCATCACGATAAAATTTTTCATACTCCTTAAGATATTCTACTGACATGGTATTTAACTCTGCATTTGTTTTATAAGCAAAAATGGCCTGAGAATTGGCTTTCATTCGCTAACAGTTCAAGCCAACATCAACACCATAGAAAATTGATTCCAAATTTTCTCCGATTGCATTCCTAGCCTCTTTTCCAACCTCTGATGAAGCTCACAACTCTGAATGTGAAGCAAATTCCCTTGTTGGGTGAGATACTAAAGGCCGTGGAGGCCTTTGCAATGTCAAATTTCGATATGCCCCTTTTCGATCATATGTCCATCCTTTACCAGTCCCATAATAATCGGACAGTTGACTAGTATAATCAGGGTGCATGCCCATGAAAAACTCTGCATAAAAGTGTCTAGAAAAATAATGTGGAACCTCATAATTCCACGAAAATTTCCCATAGTTATATAGATGTCCTACTATATTGGGGTGCTTAAAATATTACACCTTCAACATCTTTTGCTTTGTCCCATCTTTGAAATTGAACATAGAAATGACATTTTCTTTAGAAACTTTATTTTTTACTACGTCTCGTTTATCAGGGCCCATCACCTCTGACTTTTGCCTCCTCATCAGATCGATAAAACTGTCAGTGGTTGGCCCCATCTTTTGATATGAATCCATAAGTTTTGCAATGAATGAAAAACAATCTCCAAGCTTTGTTTACTCTCCCAAGGGATATCCAAACTCCTCAAATCATGTTCCAACTTTCTTTTAACATCTGAGCATCGCTTAAGCATCATTGCTTTAGTAATCTCTTCCCAGGGAAGCTCATCACCAAAATCTGAATGATAGGTGGACGTAGATGTGTAATCTTTTGTTTCTTGATAACGCCACCTCTTAAATCCACCTTCACCCTCTTCACCAAAATTAGAATCTTCGTGACACCCAATTTTTCTTTCATTATCTTCCCTCACACCAAACTCATTGTCTACACACACATTTGAAAGTAATTACAACATTTTTTTTTTGTAAGATAGTTAATGTATTCGATCTTGAAAAAAGTTACATAGATGAAAATGATGTAGCAAGCATGGTAGCGATGCCCAGATGGGAAACCAACGCTATCCTTAGTACCAGAAGGATGCTTTTTTTGAATCATATTTGGTACCAGTGCCCTTTCGGGAAACCACTGCTGTCGATTGTTCAAAAAATGGGGTGATCCATGTCCATGCCACGCAGGGAAAATATCATTGTTTAGAATTATATAAAATAAAATGTAAATTCAACCAGCCTTCCCTGGCTTCCTATAAGCAAGGTTCCGCGAAAACATGGAAACCAGAAGAAATTTAAAGACCTGGACCGAGTCTAGGCCCGATGTATACACATCGCACCTGTGACTTGCCCTTGTCGTGGTCCATCATTGCCTACTGAAGATCTTAGAGGAAGGCCATTAACTTGTCAACCCTACTCCATCGATATACGTCTCTGTTGTACACTTCGAGCGAGATTGTTTTTTACTCACTTAGGTCTCATTTTATGCCGCTCAGGTCCCATTTGATGTCACTCAGGTCTCGTTTTATGTCGCTAAGATCCCGTTTGAAGTCACTCAGGTCCCTTTGAACAATGCTCATGGTGTCCATGTCCTGTGCTCGGTTCTGATAGCCACCATCTGGAGAGGTCGGGGAGTCTTTGGAGGTGGAGGGGGAGGGGGAAAGGCCAGGGGGAGGAGGGTGGCGAGGGGGGGAGGAAGGAGGTGGGTGGCGAGGGGGGGAAGGAGGGGGAGGCACATACCCAAACGAATTTCCAAAAAGGTCAAACCACTTGAACCTACAATCGTAGGGGTTCGAGAGGGGAGAAATTCCATTGAGGGGTCTAAGAGGGGCTGAGAGGGGGAGGGAACAACAATTGGAGCAATGACTGGGGGATGAACTGCATGAGGAGGAAGAACGTGAGCTGCTACTTCCTCGGGGCCCATGACAGGGGGGAAATTCAACACAGGGGGGTGGTTGTGAATGGGCGCATCAACTAGAGGAGTGGACGGGGGAAGCTCGACCTCAATAGGATGATCAAATATGGGTGAGATTCTTCCCCTGGCCTCGTACCAGGTGGCGCCCCGTTTGGCCTTTCCCCTAGGATGAGGCATATTGAAGGAAATAGCTGGGTTGGGGAAGGAGTTGACAGAGCTTGAAGAGAGGCCGATAAGAAAAAAGAGAAAGGTCAAGTTGGGCATGGGGTGGGTGTGCCAGAGAGGGGCCAAAGTGTACACAGAGAGCTTAGAGATGGGGAGAGAAGTTCGCATCAAAAAATGAGCCGAGGAGTGTGTAGGCGAGCCAAGAAAAACCTCGCGTTCAACTCGTTCCATGACGTCGCCTTCTTTTCAGAGCGTCCGACTCGTGTGACTGTAGGTGCACATCAGATGAATGAAGTTTGGCGATAGAGAGCTAACGTTCATGAGGTTAAAAAGAGGTGGTATGGGACTAGATGGGTGCCAGGTGGTTGGCCTCCCATCCAGGTGGCCTCCCTGTGTCCTGATTGTCCTCTGTGCTTGGAAACACGCCATCTGGGGGCCGATCCTTAGTGCTTGCTATGTTTCTGCAAGTAATAACTATGGGATGGGAGGGATTTGACGTGGGGGAGCACGCGAAGACACCCTCTTCCAGCTAGATGCTAATATTTTCCAGTAGGTCGACCACTTGATTCTCCTTTATATGAACATGAGAGGGGTATATTACCCATTTTGGTTGGAGAATAGATTTGATTCTGATAAGCCCAGTCATGAGTCTCCAGCTCAGAGAAATTTTCTCTGGGTCAACCCCATTAAGGAGGTGAGAGAAGAGGTCGATGAAAATTTGTGAGTCCCCCTCAACTATGATAAGAAATAGCTCTTGTTCTATTGTCACTTGAAGGCCACCAAGGAGTCCCCAGACTTCTGCAGTGTTGTTAGTGTTATGTCCAAGGTTTCCTGCTGTAATGTGTAGGATTTCCCCTTTTCTATTGTGTATGACCACTCTGTATCCGGCTGGTCATGGATTTCCTTTGGAGGCCCCGTTGAAGTTTAGTTTGTAGCACCCTATGGGTGGAGCTTCCCAATGGGTGGGGTTATGCTTACAATGGACAACCGTGGAGATCGAGGGGTGGAGGCTAAGATTCCAGGCATTGAGGATGTTACTCTCATTGGGGGGACAATTTAGATCTTGAACCGTCCAGGGATGTAGGGAGATGGTTTCGTTGAGATTGGAGTGGATGGTGGTCCATAATTCTTTCCAGGTCCTGGTGGATGTTTGGAAGGTTCGTCTGTTCCTTTGTTTACAAATATTCCAGATAATGAACCCCGGGAGCAGTTGCCAGATTTTGTTGAGGACTGGGGATTGGAAATACATACTTCTCCAGCCTTCTACTGTTTCCCAGAGTCCTGTGCAATTCCTATATGTGGTTCTCATTAGGCATGCACTGTGGTCCCAAATGATCAAATTGTAGGTGCACAGATTTAGGAGATGATTTTGAGTTTCCTCCTCTGAACCACGCAACTAGCATCTAGAGAGGTCGATGAAGCCTCTTTTTCTGAGGCTGTCCCATGTCAGAATACTGATGTGCACTACAAGACAAAGGAATGTGCTGATTTTTGACCAAGATTTTGCTCCAAATATCTTCTCGTTGTGAGGAGTTGTGGCCTGCCCTTAGGGGATACACTGCTCAGATGTTGAAGGTTCCTGTGGTGGAGTGTCCCCATATGAGGATGTCATTGCCATGATGTTTGAGAATTTTCCATGCATTGAGGTGATCTTGCAGTGGTTGGAGATTGAGATCAATGGGGATGTTTAGGTCCTCATGAGAAGTCTTCCAGGTGCACCATATTTCTCTTGGCCTATCCGAGATCCAATAATCCTTTACTTTGGTGAGTCCTGCTTAGTGGTGAAGGGAATGAGAGTTCTAAGATTCATATTAGTAATTAGGGCTGGGATTTGTTGCCAAGAATCGCTCTAAAAATGCGCTGACGAACCACTTTGTAATTCCCAGAATGAGTGGTCTGTGATAAGTCCCCGATTGTTTCTGGCCGCATTCCAGATAAGCAAGCCTAGGATTTGACCACTCCATCTGATGAGCTCTGTTTCGGGAAAAGTGGGGGTATATTGTTTCCTCCAGAGGTGTGCCCAGAGATCTTGGGGTCTCTTTAGCCAGCGCCACCAAATTTTTGCACTGAGAACTTTGTTGAGAATGGCTAGATATTTCAGGCCAAGGCCCCCTAAGATCTTTGGTTTGTAGACTTTTTTCCAGCGTACCATAGTGAATTTGCTCCCCTCTTTGGTGCCTTGCCAGAGAAAGATTCTTTGAAGGTTTCTTAGAGTGATGAGAATGAAATTAGGGGCTGCAAGGGCAGAAAAAGCCTAGATTGGGAGGGCTTGTAGAACTGATTTAAGAAGGATGAGGCGTATAGGAAGATTGAGGGAACGAAAGGTCCAAGAGGAGAGTTTCTTGCGAAAATTGGAAAGTAAGGAGTCCCAGGAAGCATTTCTTAGAGGATTATCAATGAGGGGGATTCCCAGGTAAACAGAGGGGAGGGTACTGCGGGTGAAGCCCAGGATTTGGGTGATGTGGACCTGTATCTCAGGAGGCATATTGAAGAAGAAGACTTGGGATTTGGTCATGTTCACCTCCATTCCTGAGGCTTCACGGAAGAGGTTGATGATGGATTTGAAATGTAGAGATTCTATAGTGGTAGAAAGTCCCATGAGAAGAATGTCGTCCACAAATTGACTATGGGATATAGAGAGGGAGATGCCATGGGGGGTGAGACCAGAGAGAGGGTTATCAGTGATGTCCTCCTTGATAGTACGACTCAGTCCTTCTACCATAAGGATGAAGAGGAAAGGTAAGATTGGATCACCTTGCTTTATTCCTCATGAGGGGGAGAAAGGTTTCATTGGAACACCATTGATGAGAATGGAGAACAGGGCTGAGGAAGTAAGATTGACAATCCAGGAGACCCATGTAGGGTCAAATCCAAAGGAAAGAAGGTTTGATCTCAAATATCTCCAACTTAACTTATCAAAGGCTTTAGAGAGATCTAGTTTTAGGAGCATACCTTGAGTTTTTGTTGAGTGTAGCGAATGGATGATTTCATGGGCCAGGATGACGTTATCCAGAATTTGTCTTCCTTCCATATAACTGAACTGTTCCGAGGATATGAGGAACAAAAGGATGGGTTTGAGTCGAGTTGCAGTGATTTTCGTTAGGAGCTTGTAGATGACGTTGCAAAGGGCGATAGGCCTGAAGTGCGAGGGGGAGGTGGTGTTGTTTTCTTTGGGTATGAGGGTGAGAAAGGTCACGTTGAGGGATTGAAGAACCTGCCCGGAGCATTTGGAGTCTTCGATGATTTCCTAGACATCTTCTCAAATGATGTTCTAATAGTAGTGAAAGAAGTCTGAGGTGAAACCATTCGGTCCTGGAGCTTTTCCTAGTGGGGTATCCCTGAGATATTGGTTGACCTCATCCTGAGTGATTGGTCTCATGAGTGCCTCGTTCTTCTCTTTGGTTACCCCCTTGGGAATGTTTCTGAGGATTGCATCAATGGCTTGCTTTCTGTCGAATGGGGGTTCTGCGAGAAGATTTTTGTAGTAAGTAAGAAAATATTTTTCTATGTATGCATGATGTTGAATTTCGGTCCCTTGTTCTGAGACTAGATGGGTGATGCGATTGGTGTGCCGACACTGAATCATGGATTTGTGGAAGAATTTAGTATTTTTTCCCCCTCTTTTAGCCATTGGATGTAGGATTTTTTTTTCTAGAGTATCTCTTCCTGCTTCCTTCTTTCTGTGATCTGGTTGCTTAGTTTTAATTCTTGTTCCTTTAGGGAGTCCTCCAGTCCTTGAGATCGAATCTGTTGTTCGAGAGTTTTCATTTGTTGATTGAGACTTACCTGCGCTTGCAATATGTTGCCAAAGGTGGACTTGCTCCTTGATTTGAGTTGAAGCTTGAGGTTTTTTAGCCTCTGTTGAAATCTATACATCGGGGTGCCTATTTGAGTGGCCACCTCTTCCCACCATTGCTGAATATTTGTTTGGAAGTCTGGGTGTGTTAGCTAGAATTTTTCAAAGCGGAATGGATTTCTTCCTGGGGTTCCATCAATGTTGAGATTCAGTAGTATCGAATGATGGTCCAACCCCGATGTGTCGATGACTGTGGAATTCTAGGATAGATTATCCAGCATTATGGCTTCCGAAATGAGGAAGTGATCCAGTCTGCTGGAGACATACTGAGCCCCCTAGCATCTGTTAGATGAGGTGAAGGGCCCATTTTCCGTGCCAGCATCAATGAGTTTCATTTGGTCAATAGTGTGTTTGAAAAGCTCACTGTCATTTCCCAAGGTGCGAGTGCCCCCCTTTTTTTCCTCCAGACCCGTGATCATATTAAAATCTCCTCTAAGGATCCAGGGATGGGGTCCAATATGGTCAGCTATCCAGTCCAAATGGTGAAGGACGACTGCCTTGTCTCCTGGTCAAGGAGGACCATAGACGTTTGTAATGTAGCACTATTTTCTTGAGCCAATGAGGTAGAAGGACGCTGTAATGGTCCATTTAGAAGTGAAGAAGTTGTTCAAAATAACTATGTTTGGATTCCAGAGTATGCTAAGCCATCAACTGTCCCTCTGGAATCCACTACCACCTGTTGGGCCTACTTCCAACATTTTTGAAGAGTAGAAGAAGCTTCCTCTCCTGCACACTTTGTTTCTTGAAGGAGAAATATGTCTGGTTGATCCTTCCTGATTCTCTCTTTGAGCAAACCTTGTTTTCTCTTGGCATTAAGACCCCTTATATTCTAGGATATTATCTTCATGAGGATGATGGGGTTTGGAGGGGAGGGAAGCTGTTCGAGATAAGATGTATTTGGATTGAGTTGACTAGGAAGTTGCCAACATCTTGAATGAGATGGTGTTTTGGCTTTAGTCCTCTCTTTTTCTCATTTTTTTCAGGTTTCCGTTGTTCCTTTGAGTTGCCTTTTTGGATTCCTATATTTGAGTTGGCAGGGGCTGATCCCCCTACCGAGGAGTTGAGGAAGACTTTGTGTACTTTGCGCAGTTGGTCTTGTGGGATGGTGTAGAGTTGCTTCTTGTGATAGGCTTGTTCTAGGTGTGCCATATCTATACCTGCTAGCTCCTCATCCTCCAGGTCCAGATCTGGATCTCCTATATCGAATCCGAGGTTCTCATGGAGATAGGGCTCAATGACAGTGGGCTACGAAGGAGTTGAGACATTGTGCTTACGAAGGTCTGGGCTATTGGCGGTCGTTGGGGCTTTCAGTGGAGTGGTTGAAGAGGAGGGGGTATCCAAGGAGGTTTGAATGGCTTCAAAGGATTTTTTGGTAGAGGGTCCAAGGGTGGTCTGAGGTGGGGATTTTTTAGATGGGTGTCTTCGTCAACCCATGAATTGGGTGAAACCGTCCTTGGGTTTGTCAAGGTCTTCCTGGGAAGGTTTGGTAGGGTCATTTAAATGGAATTTGTGAAAGATATGTCCATGTTCGTGGAATTTGTGACAACGAAAGGGGATGTGCTCATAGTCAAGGGTTTGGGACCATTCTTCATCTTGGTAGTCTAGGGTAATGTCTCTGGGGAGGGGTTTAGAGATATTCAAATAAACACAGTTGAGGGCATAATCGGTATACCTTCGTTGTCTTGTCGCCTCTAAGGCTTTGAAATAGGTTCCAATGGTATTACCAATTCCTGCTAGGATCTCTTCAAGCCAGAATTCCTGTGGGAGTGAGTATAGTCACAGCCAGACCAGGGTGTATGTGAAGTATTCCTTTTCTGGGCTGAATCTCTCTGTCCAAAAGTGGAGGAAGAGGCCTACCGAGTTGTAGAAGTACAACCCTCCTTCGAAGATTCAATTTCTGTCCTCTAGGTTGTGCAATATTATTGTAAAGAAGCCTTTTGATCCAAGTTGGAGGTCATAATGACCCTTTGGCTTCCATCCGTGCTGAATCCATTTGACCAGTTCTTTTTCTGAGGGCCATAGCCCCAAGAATTTCCCTATCAGTGCAAAATATCTCATATACTATTTCTGATATTCTATTCTTAGAGAGATGATGATATATTTGGGGGAAATTGGGGCTTGCAGAATGCATTTTCCTAGTTCCCAGGTGCGATTAGTTTTTGCGTGACTAGTTTCGGGATCAATTTCCATTGGCTTCTCCTTCGACATTTCTTCCTCCAGAATTATCTGCCGCATTCCATCTGGGAGATTGAAAGTCGGTCGTTTGAAGTGATTAGGGCCATGCTCCTTGGCCGTGATGGTGTTGTAGGAGGGGGCCGAGTGCCCCCCTCCTTCGGTTTCCATAAATGTAGTAGTTGCAGGACAAGCGACTGGGTGCGAGGATGAAACCCTAGCGCATGAATTATGAAAGTAAATACAACATTTAAATTGACATAATTTAACATAATTTAAAAACATACACACACACACACACACACACACACACACACACACATATAAATACACAAAAATACAAAATCAAAGAAAATTACCAAAAATATTTTCTTGTCCTGATGTATTCCCTACATTCTCAGGTGTAGGAGTATCAATGTGCAACATCTCTAAGAAGGCTGCATCCATAACACTTGTTTGAGCACATTCTTGAGATGATCTATTCACAGACTTTTTTGATAATCTCCTCTTACTAGATTGTCATTGGTCACTCAGAGTCTTAGTCGAAGACGAGGTTCCTCTTCTTCCTTCTTGGGATAGCCTAGAGAGTTTGTGAGGAATGTTTGGAGACTCATGTATCAACATCTCACCTTGATATCTATCCTTTAAAAATTCATGAATATAAATGTTCATAAGTTATAAAAACATTAAATGGAAATACTAAATTTATAACACAAGCATTTAAGCATTTATGACAACTTCAAAGCATTGCAGACATATATTGAAAAAACTATAACAAATATATTTTTTACAATCATTGACAAACAATTAACTTAAAACTAAAACAAGAAACAATATTGCATGATATGTTGTTGCTATCTTCTTAGATATATGCTCAGAAAAAGATTCAAGGGATCATTGATCAAACCCTTGGGGCAGATCTCATCATGACACATGGAACAAATTTCCAAGAAGAAATTTTGGAGTAAAATATCAATAAACTAACCAACAACATAAACATGTGGCACCAACAATAGAATAGAACAACATACACAAGGTGACATTAGCAAGGAGATAAAGAGGGCGACACCAACAAAAAAATGAGGAGGGAAATAACATCAAGTAGAACCAAAATCCCCAAACAATAACCAAGAAGAGATGTCCAACAAGATGGAAAAGACCAAGAAGAACTATCCTAGAGGGGCCGTAGCCACATAATTAGATAATTAGATAATTAAATAATTAAAAAAAATAACATTTTATAACATAAAATATTTTTTGTTAAATCATAAAAATCAACAAGAAAAAAAACAAGTCAAGAGAAGGGATCCAAAGTTCTTTAGGAAAAAAAAAAGAACAAAACCAAAAACCCACACAACAATTAAGGGGGGCATAACTCAAGGAAAGGTGGTTTCAACACAAAGTCAACAATTAAATTCTTCCAAAGTCAAGGTGACTAACTTTATTTATGTAAAGCACAAAACCAAAAACCCACACAACAATTAAAGGGGGCACAAGTCAAGCAAGGTTGATTTCAAGACAAAGTCAACAATTAAGTTCTTCTTTAATGGAAAAATGTCCACACGATTCTCATGATATTTACTTATAATCTTTTATCATCCAAGCATAAAAGGAAGATCAATAATGTGATCATTCTCTTCTTAAGTTTTCCTAGGTCTCATGGACCATCCTGAGAGAGAAACAAATCACACATTATCTCAACTTGGTACTTAAATCATAACATAACATTAACCATTTAAATCATAAAATAACACTAACTAAATCATAAAATAACACTAACTACTCCTAGGTCTCATGAACCATCCCGGGAGAGAATACCAACACTAACTATTTAAATCATAAAATTTAAAATTATTCTAAACCAAACACCCACAAAACCAATGTCCACCCGCCCTCAACACCAACGTCAATCGAAATATGGCCCTGTCCATGTACAAGGACATGCCCAAATTCTGGCCCATCTCTGTACATGGGCATGGCCATATTCCGATTGACAGATACAAGAAGCATGAAATGCTTAACATATTTGGCCCTGTCCATGTACAAGGACATACCCGAATTCGGGCCTGTCCCTGTACATGGACATGGCTATTTTTGTCCCTGTCCATGAACATGGACATGCTTGAATTTTCATGTCCATGTACAGGGACAAGCCCAAATTTGGGCTTGTCCCTATACATGGACATGGCCATATTCAGTCCTGTCCATGTATAGGGACATGCCCTTATTTGGGCCTGTCCATGTACATGTACATGTCCAAATATGGCCCTGTCAACACTCTAAGACTATAAATATAAAATATAAAATCTAACTAACAATTTAATACTAAAATCTAAAATATTTAATCTAAAATCTGTGATATGTAAGCTGTAATCACTATGAAGCTGATTATCAAACAAGTGATTTCATAATAAGCTAGAACACATACATTAACTATGTATAAAAAAGGTTAATTGTAAACCTATGGACCTATTTATAACACATATCTCTTTACCTAATATGTACACCATTTTTACATAAGCTCAGTGTAATCCAAGGTAATTAATACACTCCTTGTAATATACTCTATATCCATAACACATTTAAATCATAAAATTTAAATTTATTATCTAAGCAATGAGCATAAGATACATGAATCATGCAATTATTAACAAATTCAACCTTGTCCATGTACAGGGACATGCCCAAATTCGGGCCCGTCCCTGTACATGGTCGTGTCTATATTTGGCCTTGTCCATGTATAGGAACAAACCCAAATTTCCCTGTCCATGTAAAGGGACATGCCCAAATTCAGGCCTGTCCCTGTACATGGAAAGGGCCATATTCGGCCCTGTCCATGTACAAGGACATGTGCTTATTCGGGCATGTCCCTGTACATGTACAGGGTCAAATATGGCCCTGTACATGTACAGGTAAAGGCCCAAATTCATGTCTGTCTCTTTACATGGACAGGGCCATATTCGACCTTTCCCATGTATAGGGACATGCCCTTATTCAAGAATGACCCTGTACATGGACATGGCCAATTACGGCCCTGTCAACACTCTAAGACTATAAAATCTAAAATCTAACTAACAATTTAATACTAAAATATAAAACATTTAATCTAAAATCTAAAATCTGTGATATGTAAGATGTAATCACTATGAAGCTGATTATCAAATAAGTGTTGTCATAATAAGCTATCACACATACATTAACTCTGTATAAAAAAGGTTAATTGTAACCCTATGGACCTGTTTATAACACATAGCTCTTTACCTAATATGTACACCATTTTTACATAATCTCAATGTAATCAAAGGTAATTATAGTATAAGAAATACACTCCTTGTAATATACTCTATATCCATAACACATTTAAATCATAAAATTTAAATTTATTATCTAAGCAATGAGCATAAGATACAGGAAGCATGTAATGCTTAACATATTCTGTCGTGTCCATGTACAGGGACATGCCTGAATTCGGGCCTGTCCATGTACAGGGACACACCCAAATTCTAGCCTGTCCTCGTACATGTACATGGCTATTTTTGGCCCTGTCCATGTATAGGGAAAGGCCCAAATTGGCCTATCCATGTATAGGGACATGCCCAAATTCATGCATGTCCCTGTACATGTAGAAGGCCATATTTGACCCCGTCCATGCACAGGGACATGCCCTTATTCAAGCATGTCCCTTTACATGTATAGGGCCGAATATGGCCCTGTCCATGTACAGGGAAAGAATCGAATTCGAACCTATCTCTGTACATGGATAGGGCCATATTTGGCCCTGTCCATGTATAGGGACATGCCTGCATTCAAGCCTGTCCCTATACATGGACATGGCCGAATACTGCCCTGTCAACACTCTAAGACTATAAAATAGAAAATAGAAAATCTAATTAACAATTTAATACTAAAATCTAAAATCTAAAATATTTAATCTAAAATATTAAATATTTAATCTAAAATATTAAATATTTAATCTAAAATATTAAATATTTAATCTAAAATCTAAAATCTGTGATATGTAAGCTGTGATCACTATGAAGCTAATTATCAAATAAGTGTTGTCATAATAAGATAGAACACATACATTAACTCTGTATAAAAGAGGTTAACTATAACCCTATGGACCTGTTTATAACACATAGCTCTTTACCTAATATGTACACCATTTTTACATAAGCTCAATGTAATGGGTGACTATGGAATGGTCAAACTTAAAATTTTAACAACTCAAAACAAGATGTTCTCATAGTAGTAGAAAATCAGATAAGCCACATTTAAGAGGCCAATTCCAATGGGATCTTCTTTGAACATGATTTATTGACATTAAAAAGGTTAGAAAATGCGAAAAAGAATTGTTGGCAATGGAAGAAAAAAAGTGGAGGAAAAAGAGTTGATCTACTTTGTTGGTCAAGGAGTTTGGAATCTAAATTTTATGTAATTTTTCCAATATGCGGAAGAGGAATAATACTATATGGGACATATAAGCACAAGATCATTCAATATTTTCTAGTTTCAATTATACCTGTACATGGACAGGGCCGAATACGACCCTGTCCATGTAGAGTAACATGCTCTAATTCGGGCCTATCCCTATACATGGACAGGGTCGAATATGGCCCTATCCATGTACAGGGACAAGACCGAATTCATCCTAATCAATAGTACACAAAGCTAGAAACAATGAATCTATCATATCAATAGTGCAATGAATACTGGATTACACTAGTATAGAGTTAACCAACCTTGAAGATGCTATGATAATATAACATGAATGGTTGGAATAGGCCATAGCTTGTGACTATGTTTTTCTTAGATAGGTTACAGTTCTTGATTACAGATCGAACTAAGCTATGTTATGTTGAAACAAAGGTAATGATTCTCAATACAACACTGATTCGTTATCTATGAAGTTGCTTATACGACTGTATTCATCATATTCAAACATTACTAGATTACGATTATGTTCATAGCTCATGTTAGTCATGTAAGCTTAATATGGAGATACGGTAAGTTCAAATAAGGATAACAACATATCAAACACACATCAATTTAGCTATGTATTACTCTTAGTCATTACTATGGATTCAATACTATCTATATTATGCTTATACTTATCCTTGTTACACATCATAGAACATGAACAAAGCTTCTTGTATGAGTCTTAACACTATATTATGTTGAGATCATAGAATCATAGAGTAGAGTATCATAAGCTGAATGTAAAGGATGTTGTTGTATTTGTATTAGTACTGAGTTAGAACCAATCCCATAAATATGAAAAAGGTATAAGAAGTGTATACCTGTAACATATGAGCACAACCAATATAGGTTTTATTCATATCCTATACTAGGAGTAGGACACTAATCAATAAGAGTGAAACATCAATGTCATTATGTACCGAATATGATGGCATTACTTCTAAGCAAATAATGTATTGTAATTCATTTTATTCACAGGGCTTGTTGTGGTCTCATATCATATTAACTCATTACTTCATCATGTTCAACCCTATACCGTTAGCTGGTATGATTACAATAGGTTTGATTCATGTTTTTGTACACTTACTTTATCCCTATTGTTTCCATGATACCGACCTTGTTAGACTAGCTAATACACTAATCACTATGTTGTAATAAATGGGAAACATACACTTATAGGGAGAATACATGGTATTGTAACTCGGCTTAAAGATGGTATTGTAATCACGTCTATTACTAAAATCTTAGATACGGTATATGTAATGATATATTAGTAATAACACGTATGATAAGCTGTATACCATTACCTATATATGTAATATGGATCCGTATTAACTAATGATAATGCTTCTATGATTCAAATAGTCTATGATTACTGTATTTTCATTGTATTATAGCTCATTGTTATGAATAGAATGATTACCCTTGATATTGTGATAATACATGAAGCTTCATACTAGCTAATTATGGAAGAGTAACAAGTAAGTAACCCCAATAAGCTGTACATAGTATGCTTGATCCTTACTAATTACAGAATACACTATAGACTAGCATAGGGTTAAGCTTAAATACTATACATATCCAAGTAACTTCATTGTTCACACTCTTTCTCTATCACGTAAACTAACCATATTGATAGACTAGTATGTACACTATAACTAGGAGTGATGCCCAACTTAGCTCCAATTAATACAAATGATTCGGGGAATTACAATGGAATCAGATTATGCATAGGGTAGTTAAAGCTCATAAGCTAATAGAATTAGAGACCTATCATATTTATGTAATATAAGCACAATCATGGTCACACTGTATTACTATCGATCCTATTTATATGAGCATAGTGACCAATACTCTTTTATATCAAGTCCACATGTTACAACTATCATATATTATGAGATTCCTTATCCTTATTACTCGTATTGAATAGTGTAAATAGAGCTATTACTATAAGAAAAACTATAATTATACTAGTAGCATCATTAACAAGGGTCTTACAAAGGGTATACTTTTATCCAATACAGATGGGTTTTACTTACTCTGATTAAGTGAGAGCTAAATAAATGGAATCCGCTTCATATATTACCCGTATGAGTTATGTGATTATTACGATATAGTTAAGAGTGTAGAGTCCGAGTCTAAGGTATATGCCACTAATTTCTGTATGATATCCATGTAATACTATGGCTATTATCTATACCACCTTGTATTAGAGTATGCATATGGGTGAAATCATGAAGATGGGTTACACTTTTGCTTGTTTTATGAGAAAAAAAACTATATTTTCACAAGTTATTCAACTTCCGACATATAAAGTATTTTTTTTATTTAGAATTTCACTTTACAGTAAAAACAAAACTTGTGAAGAATTGTGTTAGCTTTCCAATGACTATTTTTCAATTTTTTTTTATCACGATTTGATATGTCAATTTGACAATTGTTTAACAATATGTTTCTTAAACATGAAATGAATGATAATGAGTTACTTATTTCTACAACAATGTATATATTATTAAACTTATGTTTTGAAGACACAAAATATACTGCAACAATCTACAGAGACTCTATTTTATTATGACTATTATTTTGAATTTAACGAATGAATATTATAATTTCTAGAATTTTTTGAAGTTGACCACGCTGAAAACGTTGCAGAGTTTAAAAACATGTTTTTCT
>SNQJ01S0001482.1:280219-354244 GCA_010110895.2 Picea sitchensis | reverse complement strand
ATATATATATATATATATATTTACCTTCAAATCTACTTCACCCAATCCCACACCTATGCTAGCTCATTGCTCGGCTTTAGAGTTGTGTGCTCTCAATACTTGAACAAAAGAAAATTTCTCAAAGTCATGGATTATTGCAAGAGTTGTTTGAATAAGGCAGGAGATATGAGGATCTTGGGGAGTTGTTCAATTAAATAGAGACCTTATTACCATCAATGAGTCACCGATCACTGATACACAACAAACACGATTTTCCTTGAGTGGGACTAGGCCCTAATAGGGTACAACTACCTCCGCCTTTGCCTCATTTTTTGTTGCATAGTCAAGCCTCGATACATAATATAATCCCCGACTTCCATCAAGACCATATATGATCATTACACTTGCCACGCCTAATTTAAGTTTTATGCTATGTAAAAACTCATCATTTGTTTTTATAATGTTTTTAAAAATTTAAACGAAAAAATCAAAAATTTGACTATTTTTTTATATTTAATGTTTAAATTGTTTTAAAAAATTGTTAAACTAAAATGTAATGGTAAAAGTAAGAATTGTTTAATCATGTGTTACTTTTTTTTAGTTATCATAATCGTAAAAAGTTAAAGTTCTCATTGATCATGAATTTTTATCCATTTTTCAATGATTTGGAATGATTTAGAATTCAACAAAACTTTTTAAAATATTAGAACTGAAATCATAATAAAACTTTGATTTCACTCAAACTTTTTATAAATTCATATTTGTGGTAAATATTTTGGATATAAATTATGTTGGAGTTTAGAAATGTCTCAATATTTTGAGTGGACACTCTACCCATCATTAAACAAGAACTTTCTATATATGTAATAAGAATATGAAAATATGCTTTTGTTCGGCAACAAGGAAATAAAAAAATATGAATATGTAAAAAAAATATGTAAATATGCCTATATGTGTTCGGATGTCGTTGTAATTCAACTTGCCAATGTTTACTATGACTTACATGCATTTCAAATTGAAAGTCAAAAACAACATTCCATTATTTATTTATAGTGATGTTGTTAGCCTTGTGTACAATTATAGAACATAGTTCTTTTAATTCTCTGATCACATTGTATCTTCCATGTTTTATTTAATGTCACTTAGATGATTCTTAAGCTATGTCTATAGCATCGAGCAACCGGGGAAAATAAAAGCAATCTCAAAACAACATAGCTTATTTTTGTTTATGTTTAACTTTGAGTCTTTTTTTTATATATATAGTTTATGAAATAGCTCTTGACCAATTTGATCTACAACTGGAAAAAAAAAAAAATAAGAAGAAGCTACTAAATTTCTTTCGTGTCTATGATGCACATCAAGAATATTTCATTCAACCATTTGATTCAACAATACAACCGAAAAAAGAGGATTGGTTTGCTTAAACATTACACCAATACCAATGCAAATTTGAATGAAACCAAGTAACTGCACTATACATGGAGCACACATTATCGAACAATAGAATGTGAATTTGCTAAATTGTCTTTTCCACATATATCAGCTACCTTTTGAATAGGGGCAATCATAAACAAAAAACATCAAGCAACTCACAGATAACTGACACATTTGCTTTGCATTGCTTCTAGACCCCTGTCATTTCCTCGCAAATCAAAGAAAACCAATGTGTCATAAATCAATGGGATATCCTACAAATTACGACGCTTGTCACAATCCCTCATGGGAAATTATTGGAAGTGAGGGGATGCGCAACTACGACAGTGCGGGAAGAGGAGATGTATAAGTTCTCCATGCAATATTTCCATATAGAACAAGTGCTAAATAAACCAAGTATCGGCTCTGTGTGGAATCAACATGTGCAAAAGTGTTGATGGCATCGCTCTGCCAATTGCACAAGTGTCCAAGCAACTAAGTGCACCAATGGTAGACCATAAGTGGAATGAATTCTCAATGCAAGGGTTGAAAGTGTAGAACCCCCGCACAAGGATTGAAAATAGATAAATCATTTTCTCTATGGAGCATATGCCACTGAAGAGCATTTGAATATTGCAACAGCAAAAGCTTTTTCACAACCTAAAAAAAAAACACTAGGTATTGGAACTGAGGGGATGCGGAAGTGTGACAATGCGGGAAGAGGAGTCATATTAGTTCTTCGCACTTTGATTATTTTTTTATCTATATAGTTTTTGAAACGACTCTTGACCAATTCAATCTACCCCTAAAAAAGAAAAAAATAAGCAGCTACTAATTGTCTTTTGCATATATGATGCACATCAACAATATTTCATTCAATCATTTGATCCAGCAATACAGCTATAAAAAGAGGACTAGTTTGCTTAAACATTACATAAATGCAAAGGTAAATTTAAATGAAATGAAGTAACTACACTATGCATGGAGCACACACTAACGGATTTGTGTAGAATACACCTATGTGCAAGTTCTAATGATATATCTCTACCAATTGCACAAGTGTCCAGCCACCCAAGTGTGTCAATGCTAGACCATAAGTGGCATGAATTCTCAGTGCAAGGGTCGAAAGTGTAGAATCCTCATACAAGGACTAAAAATAGAGCAAGCATTCACTCTACGGAGCATATTCCATTGAAGAGCATCAGAATATCACAACAACAAAAGATTCCGCACAACCTAGAAAAAACATTGGGTATTGCAACTAAGGAGATGAGGAAGTGCAGCAGTGGCGGAAGAGGATTTGTATCAGTTTTTTTGCGCAATGTTTGAAAATAGAACAAGCACCATATGCCCAAGTCAACCACGACAAATGTTATAAATTCACCTCACAATTATTGAAAAATACACAAGGCCTAGATGCACTAGTGATATGGCTCTACGCACAACGACATGAGGAATACATAATTGAACTGAGTATCACCATATGTTCATATAAAAATCCTCTAGACAACATGGGAAAAATCCATGGCCTGGAACTATTGTATATTCCATTGAATATCTTCGGAATATCGTAATAGGAAAAGCTTCTGCACACCCTAGAAAAAAACACTAGGTATTGGAACTGAGGAAATGTGAAAGTGCGGCAGTGGAAAAAGAGGATTTGTATTATTTCTTTGCACAAAGTTTGAAAATAGAACAAGTGTTAAATAGACCAAGCACCGGCTGCCCGATTTGACCATGATAAATGGTATAAATTCACCTCACAGTTATTGAAAAATACACAAGGCCTGACATAGAAGACATGCGAAAGACACAACTACACCAAGTGTTAGCATATATTCATAGCAAAAGCCTCTAGATAACATGGGGAAAATCTATGGTCTAGAACTATTGCAAATGCCAACGTGCGAAAGAACTGCAATGCAGGGATGTCGAAGAATTGGTATCAATTCTCTACACAGGAATTGAAAACAAAACAAATGTTCACTATGCCATGAAAAAACAAGTACAAAGCATGGAAGATATAGTTATGCGGGATGCAAAAAAATCGTCAAAGCAAAAGTCTTCACACATAAGCAGTAGTGCATTTCACATTGCAATATTGACCATCTACTACAGAGAAATCATCTTTTTAGATTGGATGCATTTTTTCATATACTCCTCCACACTCTTTTTTTGATGCATCCCACGCCCCTCTTGCATTTCCTTTACTCTTCCATTGAATTGTGGAATGGATCAATACATCATTTATTGGTTTTTCTATACAACAAAGATATAGATGCATTGCAATCATATCAATATGAACTAGGATCCTATTTCTTGCAAGAATTGCATCAGATTCCTGACATTAAGATAGATCTTTCAAAAATAGGCCAAGTGTTTCCTATGCACGTGACATACATGTGCAAGGTGCCAATGCATGGAACAAATAACTTTGTTTACTGCAGAGATATGGTCGCACAACCTGAAAAAAAGCATGGCATTTACTTGGGAGCAGTTCTAAATCGTTGCCATTTGCTTGCAAATCCGACAAAATCAGCGTCTAACAAATAATTGGATATCATCCAAATTACATCCCTAATAACAATTCGTTGTGCGGAGGTAAGGAACTTCATGACATTAACCAGCTTGAATTCTTCACACAAGCATTGAAAATACACAGTGTTGGATGTGCTATTGATATTCCTCTGCCAAGTGCTAAGGCGCGCAAGACATAGTTGCATTGAGTGCATCCATATGTTCATAGCAAAATCCTACGGACAACCTAAAAAATACTCATCTTTCTGAACTATACCAGCTTATACTATATCAAACCCAAAAAAAAATAACAGAGGGAACACAGTACAATGCACCAACTAAATAATCTTTGGCACCATATGAAAATGCATCCAACCTAAAAAAAATATTGCTTTACAGCCCACGAAAAATAATGCACTACTCCCTAACTTTATACCCACACTATCTCCATAGAATCTAGCAACTCAAAAATAAGAAGAACAATACAGGATGACAACAGCACACCTTTCTATTTATGCTAAACTCTAATTATTTTTGTCCTATGTAGTGTCTGAAATAGCCCTCGACCAACTTCCCTTAATTATGAAAACACTAAATAAGAATCATTGTCTAATATTCTTTGGAATATAACATACAATGCAGAGGATTTCTTACACTCTGACATAGATTTCTAGAACCCCAAAATTAGAACTCATGCAACTCGTAGCACTTGGAAATTCATAACAACTCTGTCTTTCTTAACCATAACAGATGACATGGTATATAAACACATTAAGAAACCCAAAAACAAAGTGAACAATACAACCTAAAAACAACACACCTTCTATCCATGTTCACCTTTGGTTGTTTTTAGCTTACATAGTCTATGTAACAACCCCTAGTTGCCTTGACTTGCTTCTGGAAAAACAAACAAAAACCACTCCACCATTCCAACAAGCAATGCAGCAAAATTAGTTGTGCTATGCATAAAGAAAAATATATCAAACAATAATCAGAGAAACTAATTACACTCATCTAAAATACATATATTAATATGGAAGCCAACTTGTAAAAATAAAGATACTATATGCATGGGACTTCTTACCCACTCTCATAGATTTGTAGAAGCCCAAAAACCAGATGTCTTGCAAGTCGCCAACCTCAACACCTGTAATTTTGGAAAGAACCTCACCTTCCTAGATTATAGAACACTATATTGCAATCAAATGCAAATAAATCAACAATTAATTAGAACAAAAGAATTCAATTAAAACTCCATGTAATCAGTGAAAGTTATTGCAAAGAATCATGTGATCCAGTACACAAAAATCCCTTCAAATTTTATGAATCGTACTAAATTTAATGAACAATCTAAAGACAATAATTTATATATATTTATTAAAATAATTCTATATATTGTATAGTAAATATATATGCATATTGTTTGGACCATAGTTTTAAATGCCACCAATTTCCAACTGACACGGTAGAAAGCTTTGGAAAATGTGATGGTCTTGGAACTTTGAGACTCGTACATACACCCATTCCAACCATCCACTAAATGTGTATAATTAAATTGTCTATTCAATTCTTGTTGTCACTCCAGAAATAAGATTTTGTTTTGAAGGACCATATAGAACACAAGAAAAAAAAAATTAAATCGCTCCCAACAAAGTTAAACTTTGGAAAACAACACCAATTTTTTGTTCAACACAAAAACAAAAACACAGTCAACGCAAAAATGATTGATATAGTCCCAGACCTTCGACAGGGACTAATAATAATTATAATAATAATAAACTTGTCAATGAAGTATAAAAAAGTAAACTAGGGAAGAAAGATAAAGAAAAACAAGAAAGAAATTCGGACCTTCCAATGTATGGTTGAAAGGCTCGCTCCAAGGTAAGGGTTCAAGGATGGATATTTTGATTCAACCATTAGGGAGAGGAAATACTAACTTCTAACCTACTATGAGCATTGTCAAGAAGCATACTTCATCATTATGTGCAGGACAAGGAGGTTGCTACTTATTTTTATGCGAAAGGCATGTATGTAGGGACATATTTTGCCTAAAATTTGTCAACATGGAAAAACCTATCAACCAATACCATTTCCTCCTTTGCTCTCCACCTGTCCCCTGCCTTATTTTTTGTCTATTTGATTGACCTCCCAAATACCACTCCATTTGTCGGCATGTATATAGGACGTGATTTTGCACAAAAATTGTCGTCCATCACCTCTATTAATATCCCACTTCCTTTATCAACTTTCACACAAGCCTCGATAATGTAAGAGGAGGTATGGGTTCAAATCAAACCACCAATTTTCCCTCCTCGAAATTTGTCCCCTGCCGCCTTTAAACCCAACACTTCCCTTAATAATAAACCCCCGCCTCAAGTGGAGTGGGAACCGTTGGGTGTAGTCGAAGATGGAATCAATTGGTGGAGTCGGCTCAGGGATAAATATTAACAATATTTGGTTCCCTTTCTTCAAATACCTCTTGTAAAGAATGTAATTCATTTTGGATGTTTATCTCCACAATAAGAGCATTGCCTTTCTCTTGGGTGAGATAAACTAGAATGTTGGAATTGTCATTACAACATATATCTGGCATGATAATTTCTGCATTTTCTCCTTTCTTACTCATATGTTGATCTCCCATTTCATGGTCCTTTCAAGGAGAACACATATTATTTTATATGTCTACAACAATGTTCTCATCCATATTATGAGAATGATTAGGATCAATGCAACAAGGCACCTTCTACAAGTCATCAAATTGATGTTCCCGCAAAAATGTTTCATAGAAGTCTTCATTGGTGGGTACTTTCATGTCTTTGTCATATTTAACAATTTCCTTGGCTTCTTGAGATGATTATTTCCCATTTCCATGCTCTTTGTTTTTTTCTGATAAGTTGTTTTTTTCCCGTGTGGGTTACTTGACAAAGTACTTTGCAGATTCCTGATACATGCCATAAAACCCTCAATACTCTTTTGTAGCATCATTTGAATGAGATTACAAACAAAAATTCCAATATTACACAACCACATAAAACTAATAGAAACCTTCTCTAAAGGAAATGGGGGCAAAAGTTGCCTACAAAAAAACAGTGAAATCAAGCTAATGTATATTTATTTAGTAGATTCATAATTTTCATCGACTCATTTTCGAATAGGAAAAGAAGGGTACTAAAACTTTTTTCTTGTCAAGGCCTTCATGGTACTTTTGATTACCATATTATCAAGATGGTGATCTTTGAACTATTGTCTATGGATTAGCTTAATTTCCTATAGTAGTTTCTCTATAGTGATATTTTTTATGTAATAAGAAAATATGCATCAACATAAAGAACCAAGATACCAATAAATATGTTGTGAATATTAAATGCATATTTTGAAACCTCAGAAGGAATTAACTAAGCCTAAACTCTAGTATCCATAAATAATAGCATGACTTATTCTCATATTCTATATAGTGTTGGATTGGCATTACCAGATGCAAATAACATGGCCCAAATATCGTTAACTCTGGCCTTCAATCTGCATTCTAAATTTCTAGGATTACTGTACAATACCAATACACAACTTGCAAAGTATGTTCCATGTTTTTCAACTTAGAGTCATGATTCCAAGAAGCCTGATTTCTACATATTACAAGTGACAATATCCCTATCAAAATCACCTATGTCATGTTTTGAGAAAAAAATCATTTCCAAGACTTGCAAGATGGTTAAAAAGATCAAATCTCCTCAAATAAGGATAATAGGGTGAGGGAGGTAGGACATCTCAGTAGATACATACGAGAGAAAGAGATAGATATATATAGTCTCTAAGTGGTGGTATTTGCAGTCTTCCAATCAGAGATTGATAAGGTACCAATGGCCAAGAGATCCATTCCTTCATTTTTTCCACCACATTTTCCATGCTAGATCTTTTTGAAGGAGACGGGTGGAAGAAATAGAGAAAATAAAGGTTTATTTGATGTTTTGGGAGTGAATTTGATGCATGACTATGGGGCCATATTAAATGTGTCGAAGTATCAAAATAGACTCTAATATGTTGATATTCAGTGGGCATGTAACTCCTGAAAACACATGGCAGCGATGGATATCGATAATGTCCACTTGTTAACTTGCATGATGTGTTATTTTATCATCTTAAATGTCAGAGCACTATAAATGTATGTTTTATGTAAGGCATTGTTTAGTAACATGCAGAAGACAATAGTAAATTTGACAATCGCTCTTTCAATGTTCGAGCTAAAAAATAAAATATTTCATATTATTCTCCCAAGCAATTCCTACTCTCTCCACTATACAAGGTGTCATGTCATAGGCAATAAACACATAATTGAAATATTACAAATAAAATTTTACAAAAGAGTGAGATTTTACATGGGAAGGGAACTTAGACAAATAATATAGGCGACATTGCTATGATTAACATGTTTTATGGAGTGCTCCAAAGAACAATATATGCAGAAGTACATATAAATTCTTCGTTGAACCAAATAGAAATAACATATCATAACAATAAAGGAATATCAAGTACATGAGTCCTTCATTGCGTGCCCCTGGAAATCATTTCCTGATACCTCCCATAAGACCATTGCTTCTCCATTCTCATATTTTTATAGAATATTGAAATGAATGTGTCTACTAATTCATCCACTTATTCAACACTCATTGTATGACTCACACTGCAACCTCTCGAACTACCTGAGGCTCCCCCTCCATCACAATTCCTCTCCATCATTAGATATAAATTATTGTGACATGTTGTGGCTTCATGTAGTGGAAATAGTAGATCATCCAAAGTCAGAACCATCGATGTAGAATGGTGCATGTGATTATTAATGCCATCATCATTGTAGCTACATTTCTTCCTTCTGAGTAGATGATCCAAAACATGAATATATTTGAGCTTCCCCACATCCATCTTGATCAGAATGGGAGAAGCTTTAATGATTCAGGAGTATCTCTCCACGTCAGGCATCCAGCCAGCTAGCCACGTCAAGTGCACGCATTCAATGTTGAAGAGAGGCGTAGCCCTCATCTTTTATTTTGAATTGAATGTAATTTAATTGCTTAGGTTGTTGAGCCATAGAGTCGTGCCTTTGCATAGGATATAGATAAGATAGGCCTTTAATGCTTTGTATGGCTGAGATCTAGATCCAGATGTTGGACTAGACAGCCCATTCAATGTAATTGAATAGGGTAGGTAGGTTGGAGGGAAGAGCTCGAAGAGCCCCCTCGGGTAAAAGAGATTTTGTATCTCATTTTGGTAGTAGTGGTGAGAGTAGTTGTAGTTGCAGAGGAGTTGAATTAGAGTATGCGAGTAGAGAGCAGAAGGGAGAAGAGACAAGACCTTGTTACAGGCCGTGCTCAGGAACACCTTGTAAATACAGGTGTTTGCCATTTTAATACAAACAGAAGCAGTTTTTCCTGCATGTATTCTGTGTTGAATGAATGTCTGTGAGTGTTCATATGTGTTGTAGATGTATACTGTAGGTTTGCATTTGCAGGAGTGTGCCTGATTTCAGGTGAAGGTCTTTGAGGCTTCACACCAGGAGGGTGTGACAGAACATTGCAGGTTCTGATAGTCGTGCACAAAGGTTGCACTTCTGAATTCTGCGAGTTCAGACAAAGACGTGTTGCGGCACAAGAACTGGAATCAACAACTCAGGAGGAAGACCTCAAGGTTGTTGAACACCTTGGAGGCAAGGTTGTGTAGGAGAGACACAGTTGCAGACAGAAGCTCTGAGGAGTTCTGTGAAGCTCTGTCAGGTGGGCATTGAGCAGGTGCAAGGAGTGCACAGAGGAAGAACTTTGTTGTGAGTTCAGACAGAAGAAACAGAATCACTGAGGATTATGAAAGCTCTGCCAGGTGGGAATTGAGCAGGTGCAAGGAGTGCACAGAGGACAGAACTACTAGATGTTCTGGGAGAAGATACTCTGCCAGGTGGGCATTGAGTAGGTGTGCAGATAGGCACAGAAGAGAAGAGAACTCTTTGAGTTCTGGAATTTGAAGGAAGAATCCACTGAGGGATCTTCACAGGGTTGTTGAACACCCTGCAACACTCAACAAGAAGTTGCTTGAGCAAAAGGATAGCCAGGAGGGCATCCATATTTCTCCATCTGCAGGAGAAAGGAAGAAGGATAAAATCCCTTAGGGTTCTGAGTGTTTGATAAGCTCAGGAGAGACATCACTGTGTGTGTGTGAATACTCTGCAGAGGAGCAGGAGTTGAAGAATCCTTCAAGGATTCGAAAAGAGAAAATCTCAAGAGGAACATCGTCATGGAGAACACAGGCGAAGATCAAAGAGTGAGGAGTTCACAGAGGAGAAAGGGAGAAAAGGTTGAGGCCTTTGGCTTTTGAAATCCTTCCAAGTCTCGAAAGACAGTGCGCAAGCTCAGAAGAGGGATCACAGCAGCCGTCAGATTGGGCGGAGAAGGAGATCTGGATCGTTGGATTTCACATCCAGGTCGTAGGAGGAGCGCACAGAGGAGAGGAGACCATGAGTCGTCGGATCTCTCTCAGATACCTGTCAGCTGCTGGATCGGCCATAATTGCACGAGGTTTAAGCCCTCGAAAGGAGAGGACAAAAGTCCCGACAGGTATCGGGATATCGATCATCGGCATATCGGGAGTCTCGAAGACAGGAGATCAGGAATCTCCATGGGAAAAGTCCCAGGAACAATATGGACCGTATGTTAGTGGAGACACGTGGCGGAGATCGAGCAACCCGTCGGTATATCGGCTATCGGGGTTTTGAGTTGACAGAGGATTTCTGTCATCGGAGCTTCTAAAACTCCGAAACAGCGAGATCAGATCTGGGTCATCCATCTTGAGGAGACACGTGGCGGAGATCCAGATTATTGGGGGAAGTCCCGATAAAAAATTAAATTGGCGCATCAGAGTTCGACATTTCGCGAGTCCTGAGGACAAGACTTCCGGAGAATAAGAAGTAGCAAAATCGCGAGAGGCGATCAGGACCGTCCATCTTGAGGGGACGCGTGGCAGTGATCGAGGCCTTCGGAGAGAGTCCCGAAAGGAGAATCGTCAATCGGGAAATCGCGAGTCGGGAAATTGGGAATCCCGTGGATAAAGTGTTTATGCATTTCAGCATTGCGATGTCTGAAACCCCGATACGAGAGATAAGACTGCGGTCACGGGGGATAGTGGTCATATGGGCCAAGGGCTTAGCCAGGAGGGCTAACGTGTAAAGTGTCGTGTCGGCAATCGGCAGATTGAGAGATTGCGGGGACAATGGTTCGTGACATGGAGGATCGCGAAACCCCGAATCTTGATAAGGAGATAAGGTTGTGGTCTTATTAGGACTAGTCATATGGACTAGGGGGCATAGCCAGAGGGGCTAAGGCCAGAAGGGAGCGCATCGGAGATTCGGAGTTCGGGAGTTCGAGAGGACAGGAACTCTCGACATCAGAAAAGAGGAAACTTTGAAACCCAAAATTACATTGAGAGAGTTCACGGTTAAGTGCAGAAGAGCCGTGTGGGAAAATTAAGGACCTGTGGATCGGGTTTTCATCAGAGATTCTAGTAGGGAATCGAATGAGCTAATTCGGCTCAAAAGGGGAATTTGAAAGATCCTGAAGACCGGGAGGTCAGCGCAGAGACCCTGCGGGGTAGGCGTCTGCGTCAGTTTGGTATCAGAGCTTGATTCTTGTCGGTATATTTCAGGCAAGAGAAGCAAGGGATAAAGATCACTCTGATATGCATCAAGTGGTATCAGAGCGAGATTTCATCTGTAGATTTCAGGTGAAGCGAGAGGGAAGGAAGATAGAGCACTGGAGACTCTGTAAGGATTTGTTTGCAGGTAGGAAACAGTCCGTAAGCAATCAGGAGGATTGTGGGATGAAGCTGGAAGCACTCTTAGTACGAAGTGACAGCAGCAAGTTTGCTAAGAGAGCAGACAGGGACAGCACAATGGTTACTGAAGGCCATAGGCATGCTGGAAGGAAGAGCAAAGCAAAAAAGCTTGCAGAAATGGATAAAGAGCTCATTGAAATAAGGGCATACATAGAAAATCTTGAACTGCAGATGCGGCAGGATAAGAGGTCGAGATGGGTGTATGAATGGCCCATGAAGAAAGAAAAAGCAAAATGGCCAGTCAAGGAGTTGATGGTCATAAGACAACGCAGGTTGTTAAGAGGATGGTTGAGGTATGCTGAGAACCTTGACAGACCTGAGGAGACAATTCAGGTATGTGAACCAGAGACTGGGAGAGGTCTCAATTATGAAGAGAATGAATTGGGATCAGCTGAAGATCTCAAGAACTGCCAGGAGGGCAGAGAGGAAATTCCAGTTTTCCAGGTGGGCAACGAGTTGAGATCACTACGGGATCTCAGAGACTGTCAGGAGGACAGCCGAGGAATTTCACATTGCCAGCTAGGAAATGATATGAGGTCGTTGTGGGATCTCATAGACTTCTAGGAGGGTAGTGAAAGGTTTCCATTTTTCCAGGTGGACAAGGAAATAGAGATGGAATTAGTTGATTCCATGGACTGCTAGGAGGGCAGCAGGGACATCCCATATTGCCAAGTGGGAAGGGATGAGTAGATGAGACTATCAAAGGGTCTCATAAATTCAGAGATGAGTTTGGATCAGCAGATGCAGCTGACAGAAGAGGAGGCAAAAGTCTGTATTGCAGATGCAACAATAGCAGAAGGACAGCCAGCTGAGACTGTCAAAGAAGGATTGGAGCAGATATCTGAAGCTGCCCAAGAAGGAAAAGAGAATGAGTGTTCTGAGGAATGGCTCAATGATTTCGGCTAGGGAGCTAAAAAGAAAGAAGTTGCAGCACTGAAGCTAGCAGCAAAGGAAGCCAAAGAGCAGGCAGGCAGATTTACTACTCCATGGGAGAGGGAGCTAGAGATGTTGGAGGATTGGTTGAACAATCTAGAGCCAGCAAGAGAACTGGCAGAAGTTGAGTTGTCAGAGAAGGTGAATGAACGGAAAGTCAGTCAGGAAGAGACTGCAAAGCTGAATTCTACAGCAAAGTGGCAACTTGAGGTCACAGATGAAGGTGAAGAAGGAGGCGTGGGAGATCACAGTGATCTGCCCATGTGCCAAAAAAATTTCTAGTTGAGGAGACTGCAAGAAAAGATCCAGCCACTGGAACAGCTGGAGAAAGAAATCGAGGAGATCAAAAGGCTAATGTTGAGGTCAGCAGAAACTACTAGCAAGGATAAGCTGGGCAGAAAGGAAGCAGCAGTAGTAGCAGCGTGGAAGCAGCAGCAACAACAACAGCAAGGAGATGGAGCAGATGAACAGCTCCAGAGGATGATTTGGGATCCAAGAGGATTTCAACATCAGAGATGGGAAGCTCATGAGAAGGAGCTCATGAATTTTGCAGCTGCAGAGTATGACGCAGGAGCATCTCTCCACGTCAACCATCCAGCCAGCCATCCACGTCGAGCGCACGCATTCAATGCTGAAGAGAGGCGTAGACCTCATCTTTTATTTTGAATTGAATGTAATTTAATTGCTTAGGCTGTTGAGCCATAGAGCCGTGCCTTTGCGCATGCTGTAGATAAGATAGGCCTTTAATGCTTTGTATGGATGAGATCTAGATCCAGATGTTGGACTAGATAGCCCATTCAATGTAATTGAATAGGGTAGGTAGGTTGGAGGGAAGAGCTCAAAGAGCCCCCTCAGGCAAAAGAGATTATGTATCTCATTTTGGTAGTAGTGGTGAGAGTAGTTGTAGTTGCATAGGAGTTGAGTTAGAGTTTGGGAGTAGAGAGCAGAAGGGAGAAGAGACGAGACCTTGTTACAGGCCGTGCTCAGGAACACCTTGTAAATACAGGCGTTTTCCATTTTAATACAAACAGAAGCAGTTTTTCTTGCATGTATTCTGTGTTGAATGAATGTCTGTGAGTGTTCATATGTGTTGTAGATGTATGTTGTAGGTTTTCATTTGCAGGAGTGTGTCTGATTTCAGGTGAAGGTATTTGAGGCTTCACACCAGGAGGATGTGACAGAACGTTGTGGGTTCTGATAGTCGTGCACAGAGGTTTCACTTCTAAATTATGTGGGTTCAGACAAAGACGTGTTGCAGCACAAGAACTGGAATCAACAACTCAGGAGGAAGACCTCAAGGTTGTTGAACACCTTGGAGGCAAGGCTGTGTAGGAGAGACACGGTTGTAGATAGAATCTCTGAGGAGTTCTGTGAAGCTCTGCCAGGTGGGCATTAAGCAGGTGCAAGGAGTGCACAGAGGAAGAACTTTGTTGTGAGTTCAAACAGAAGAAACAGAATCACTGAGGATTCTGAGAGCTCTTCCAGGTGGGCATTGAGCAGGTGCAAGGGGTGCACAGAGGACAGAACTACTGGATGTTCTGGGAGAAGATACTCTGCCAGGTGGGCATTGAGTAGGTGTGCATATAGGCACAGAAGAGAAGAGAACTCTTTGTTTTCTGGAATTTGAAGGAAGAATCCACTGAGGGATCTTCACAGGGTTGTTGAACACCCTGCAGCACTCAGCAAGAAGTTGCTTGAACAGAAGGATAGCCAGGAGGGCATCCATATTTCTCCATCTGCATGAGAAAGGAAGAAGGATAAAATCCCTTAGGGGTCTGAGTGTTTGAGAAGCTCAGGAGAGACAGAACTGTGTGTGCGTGAAGACTCTGCAGAGGAGAAGGAGTTGAAGAATCCTTCAAGGATTCGAAAGGAGCAAAGCTCAGGAGGAACAGCGTCGTGGAGAACGCAGGCGGAGCTCAAACAGTGATGAGTTTGTAGAGGAGAGAGGAGAGCAAAGGTTGAAGCCTTTATCTTTTGAAATCCTTCCAAGTCTCGGAAGACAGTGCGCAAGCTCATAAGAGGGAGCACAGCAGCTGTCATATCGGGCGGAGAAGGAGATATGGACCGTTGGATTTCACGTCCAGGCCGTAGGAGGAGCACACAAAGGAGAGGAGATCGTGAGTCGTCAGATCTCTCTCAAATACCCGTCATTCGCTGGATCGGCCAAAATTGCACGAGGTTTAAGCCCTCGAAAGGAGAGGAAAAAAGTCTCGATAGGTATCAGGATATCGGTCATATCGGGAGTCTCGAAGACAGGAGATCGGGAATCTCCATGGGAAAAGTCCCAGGAACGATCTGAACTGTCTGTTAGTGGAGAAACGTGGTGGAGATCGAGCGACCCATCGGTATATCGGCTACCAAGGTTTTGAGTTGACAGAGGATTTCTGTCATCGGAGCTTCGAAAACTCCGAAACAGTGAGATCAGATCTGGGTCGTCCATCTTGAGGAGACATGTGGCAGAGATCCAGATTATCAGGGGAAGTCCCGATAAAAAGTTAAATCAACGCATCAGAGTTCGGCATTTCGCGAGTCTTGAGGAAAATACTTCCGGAGCATTAGAAGTAGCGAAATCGTGAGAGATGATCAGGACTATCCATCTTGAGGGGACGTGTGGCAGTGATCGAGGCCTTCGGAGAGAGTCTCGAAAGGAGAATCGTCAATCGGGAAATCGCGAGTCAGGAAATCGGGAATCCCGTGGACAAAGTGTTTATGCATTTCGGCATTGGGATGTCCGAAACCCCGATACGAGAGATAAGACTGTGGTCATGGGGGATAGTGATCATATGGGCCAAGGGCTTAGCCAGGAGGGCTAACGCGTAAAGTGTCGTGTCGGCAATCGGCAGATCGAGAGATTGTGGGGACAGAGGTTCGTGACATCGAGGATCGCGAAACCCCGAATCCCGATAAGGAGATAAGACTGTCGTCTTACGAGGACTAGTCATATGGACTAGGGGGCGTAGCCAGGAGGGGCTAATCCCAGAAGGGAGCGCATCGGCGAATCGGAGTTCGAGAGTTCGAGAGGACAGGAACTCTCGACATCAGAAAAGAAGAAACTTTGAAACCCGAAATTACATTGAGAGAGTTCATGGTTAAGTGTAGAAGAGCCGTGTGGGAAAATTAAGGACCTGTGGATCGGGTTTTCATCAGAGATTCCAGCAGGGAATCGAATGAGCTAATTCGGCTCAAAAGGGGAATTTGAATGATCCTGTGAGCAGGAGCACGCGCGAGGGGGTGGTTGTGTGTCTCTACTGCGTCATTTAAGCAGAGATCTGAATGGTTGCCAGGTTTCTTTGAGTAGCTCTGTGGCATGAGAGACATCAATGCCATGGTTGACTATAATACTCTTCATCTTTGAGCTAAGTGTCTTCATGATCATCGATGAAAAATAAAAATAAAAAACAAAGTAGAAATGAGGAAATGGTAGATGGAGACTACAAATGTATGAGGCAGGGTCGTGGGTTGATCCCTGGGAGGAAATAGGAAACAGTGACAAGGTATATAATAGGCTTCATGGAGGTAGTAACAGAGTGGCTTCAAAAGGCATGGGGCTTCGGGTTTGGGTTCTGTATAAGAAAAATATTTGATAAAATTGGAAAAGTTGGAGAGAAAACGTGCTAGACAGAGGGGGGAATTAGGGTTTGCATGCTTCATTGATTGGATTAAAATTTTATAATAATTGGAATGGTACATTGTTTAATAAATTTTTGGGGTTTCTTTTCTCAATGGACTCATTTCTTTAGGAATTTTGGATTATTCGAGGGATGTAATTAAATAGGAATGTAATTTAGTAGGACGCATGTAGTGGAAATCTTTTATCACCTCTACCACTTTTCTCTTGGTCCTTGTGGATAACTAAATTAACCATGCCTTAGCAAGTTTCTTTCTCTGTAGAGAACATGCTTCAACAGCTTTAGGTGAGACATAACTAAGGTTATATCTAAGGTCAATTAAAATAGAAATGGATTTCTTGGAAATTATACCTTCTATCTCCACTACGGAGGCTTGGTGGTTTGCTTGTTGATTTTCCACAGTTTCATATATCATGGGCATGCTTCTAGCCACATCATTGGTAGTAGTAGCTTCTTGCACATGGTAAACCCTTTTATTGTCTTGTTTTCTATGAGGAAAATCTCTCAACAAATGTGGTTCTCCATAACCCCAGCATTGAAAAGGTCCTTCCCTTCGTTCCTCTACTCTTTCTCTTACCTTCTTTGCTAGCTTGTTTCCACTTTGAGATGGAAAGTTTTGTTGATGCACACTTCTGCTCAATTGACCAAACTGAGCTCCTTTCTTGGAGTTCTTATATGTGAACGATTTGAATCCTTTCTTTTGGAATCCACTCTTATCCTTTTTCTTCCAATCCTTAGAAGGCTCTTACTTATGCTTAGACTGATCATAACAACACTTGACCTTCTTGATAGTGTCTTCCAATGTATTTGGTTTATCAAATTCAATTCGATCTTGATAATATTGTGTAAATCCACTAAGGAAATGATGTATCCTTGTGTTCTCGTCTTTTAAGTAAGGAACATACCTCAACAATTATAAGAATATCTTAGCATAAGCATCTATGGTCAGGTGTTTCAACTGATGCTCATGGAATTCCTTGATTTTGTCATCAAAGTACTTCTCTGATAGGTAAGCCTTCTTGAAATACTTCTCAAACTTCTTCAAGGTCAACTTTATCCCTGTAAGTCCTTTGACTTCCTTGTTTTCCTCCCACCATATGGAGTCTCCTCCATTCAAATTAAAGATGGCAATCCTTTCTTTGTATTTTCCAAGTAATTATGTACCCGAAAATACTTGTTCAGACCCAACATCCAAGCCTCGGCTTCTTCTCCCTTCTTGATTTCTCCATAAATGGTAGGTGGCATAGCCTTTTTTAATTCTTCAGTCATAGATCTCTATGAATGTCTCTTTTCCTTATTCCTAGGAACACTCGACCCAGTTTCGTTGTTGGGAAATTCCTTGGAAGTAGGCTTCCTATTGGAGGACTCTATGGAAATGCTTCCACCATATTTTCCTTTCCTTACCTCTTGATGCTTATTCTTGGAAGAACTTCTTCCCACATTTCTATGGATTAGTCCATGCTTTTGGGCACCTGAAGGGGTTTTCAACCTCTTTGATTGTTGCAATTTTGTATTACTAGTGGTTAGGCCTTATTGTAGTTGCCTCTGAATATCTGCAAGCTATGCAGTATCACTACATTCATCTCTTCATACTCAGCCTAGGTTCTCATGAGCCTCTCATTGTCTGCTTTCGTACTTCTGACAGTGGCTACCAAATCTAGAGGGGTTTCTCTGGCCCTATGACCATCAGATTCCTCATCTCTAAAGTGTGAGGTGTCTTCCATGCTACACTACCCCATTCACCTCTAATTCATTTTTAGGATGTCCTATGTGCTTAAACAACATACTATTATTAGCCATTACATCACCAATCATTTAAAAAAATCATTCTAGTAAACTAAAGGTGTTTTTCAAACAGTCACGTGGTCTTGGTGACCCATTCAATCCTAGAGTTTGAAATCTACTCTGATACCACTTTGTAATACACCCAACCCCCTAACTCTCTTAGGTTGGTGGTATGTTCTATCTTCTTCTATTTTTCTCTTTGGGCCAATACTTGGATCTACCTTCTCTCATTGTTGATTTGTAAATTATTTAAGTGAAAACTTCTCTTAGCATAATATTTACAGTGTTAAATATTACTTATTCAATCCTCAATTACCAATGAAATCCCTCCTCATGGGATCACTATGGCGATTTGTAACTTATATTCCCTCGATCAGACGGCTAGAGTTACTTCTCTTCATTATATCAACGATCCAGAGTGACGCAGACTCCTTCCAGTAGGAATACTTGATTTCCAAGATTGGCATCCTCTCCAACGGCTCCATTTTGATGGATCGCCCTCATGGAACCAACATTCCTCGGACTCGGAGATCAATGACCCCAATTCCTTCAATTCTTCAACTTATACGATGGTTAACAACCGCCTCTCCATTTACTCAATACATAATCAAGTGGGACCCACAATGATCCTATGATCAAGGTTCATGTATTCCCCTTCACCAATCAATGGCTCACCTTCACTCTCAAGGTCCCTCTCCATCAGAACATTCTCATTATGGTGCCATGAACCACTCCAATTAGCTCACTCTAATGGAACTCACTATGACATATCTAACAATCTGCATTCACTTCATTGAACATCGGTCACGATGTTCTCAAGGTTTTCAACTACACGACGATTACAATTCCTAGGCCTTCATTTTCTGTCTGGACCATATTAGATCCAACGATTGAGATATTATGGGATACTTCTTGACATATCAATAGTCCTAGGACTTCCAAGTCGTTGGAATCTTTTCTTATTCCTTCTTCCCGGACTTCTGACGTCCCTCCCCCAATAGATTTGTGATTGGAATCAATGATCCAAAAATATTCATTGTCGCTCTTTGACAAATCAATGGTCCTTGTTGACTCAGAGATTTCTCATTGGAGTTCCCCAGCAACTCCTCACTCGATCACTCTAATGGCAGCACCATCTTACCAATGGTCCAAATCTTCCCACTATGCCAGATCAACCAATGTGAATCGCTCTGACTCAAATCATAGGTTTTCATCTTATTAATAGTCTGATTCAGGACTTAAAAAAATTATGGTTTCTCCTAGGTCGATTATAATATTATACTAGAGATTCTTGGCTCACACCCTCATTCAGAAACTGGCTAAGGCACTTTCACCTTGAACTTGGATGAAGATTTGCATATTCGACAAACTTTCCATTTAAAAAGATAGGAGGTTTCACAAGGCTTAAGGCTCACCTCCTATGCATAAACTCTCCTCGGGTTTCAGGGAATTCCTTCCAATCAAGGGTGAAGTTTTTATTCATATATTGCAATATTTCCAATCAAATATTTGTAGTTTCGCAAAGTTACACCCAATATTGTCATCACATACCAAGTGAAGGTTTATGTCCTGCAAGCTTTCCACTTCAAGGACTTGCAGAATTCATAGGGATACACCCTATCCCTGCACAGCTTGTGTAGTCATATGGTACTATCATGTTGACAGTGAAAGAAAACATACATATTCCATTTTACTCAAGAATTTAACCATTCATTTCATATATTCACACTTAACATATAAACCACAAAATAACATATTTACATCATTGAGCATACATCAAACATGTCAAGTTAAGCACTTATCTATTTGGTGAAATGTCAAACTAACCAACTGACTAAGAGAGGAACCCTTTCCTCCCAACCTTAGGCTACACTGCAAAAATCCCTCCTACAGAATGCCACCCCCATGCCAAGACATGATATCACAAGGGGATTGTTTCAGCTGACTACCAAATCAAATGGTCTAGGAAGGTTACTCTCCTTCACTCCACTAGAAATGGAAAAAAAATTCCTCTTCCCACTAAGCTCATGACCTCCATGGATTTATCAAGCACCTTCGCCACTAGATTTCCTCTGCAAAAAGGATTCCCTTCTCTGCTATAAAATCCATCGATGACCTCCCCTTACCAGTGTTAGTTTCTTTCCAGTAAGCACCAAGTTGTGGCCCTCTATTGATCTAGTATAGATCTAGGTCTTCTCTGTTCCAGTGTGACCATTAATATTTTGGTAAAGATTTCTATTATCTTCAAGAACAACTTCTCAATTTATATGTTACCCAAATCAAGTGAGTGAGTCTCCTCCTCACTGCTTCATTTGATCATGAGTCTATAAATCATTGTGTTCTTCGTGGTTCTGGTGAGAACCCATTTATAGCTCCTCGGGCCTCTATAATTTTCTGAGCTCATTCCTTCCTACTCTTTTTTTTGTTGCTTTCTCTCTGGGGATGATTCAAGGGGCTAAATTTCACTCATGGGATAATTTTCTATGTTTTTTCCCAAAAAAATATTCGATATTCTAAAAATGATTTGCCCAAATTCTATAGGATAAAATTATTTTACCTAAAAAATCGCCCAAGTTTTGTACAAACTATATAAAATCGTTAGAAATTTGAATATTTTTACAAAAATATCACTAAACATTTTATAGTTGGCATATGAAGGATTAGTAAGATTTGCCAAGGTTTCTACATTTTAAAATAAATTTCGATCCTTAAAATCATCCATGTAAATTCTCTCTTCTCCTCTATGCATGTGTCTAGTGGTGCTTTCCACCTTTGGCCTCTTCTTCCATTCAACCCTTGAGGTTCCCATGGTTTCTGTCAGGCGCAACCTCCAATTAAGGATCCGAGTTTGAAGGGGAAATCCAAATGTCCTTCTAGAAGGTTTTTAGTTGACCCTTTCATCTTCAAGGAATCAAATATATCAGTAGTTATAACTACTTCAACCACCAATCCTACTACCCATGAATAGTCACGTGGATCCATGCGGTTTTAAGTATGTGGGCAGGTGGTGCATTCAATGTTTTCAAGTGTGAGATAGAATGATGAGAAACCTTCCTATTTTCTTCATTGAAACTTCTTTATTCCCCCTCACTATTCCACCTCACCAATCCACTTCACTAATCTACCTCACCAATCCCATCGTGATATCATGGATAGTACTCAAGGAATTTCCCTCTCTATCTAATTTATTGTAACACACCCAACCCCTAAATACTATTTTAAGGGATGGGGAATCATAACTTCATTTTCCTTAACTATCTCAAATCTTGATTCTGAGATATCCATCGAATTTTGTTCGCCACGGGATTTCTAACGATTGCCACCATATTGAAATATGAGCTATGGGTTGCAAGTTATGGATTCTTTAATTTCTTCATGCTTTCATTGGTTGAGGGCCATATGGAGTCCATGTGGATCCATCTCATTTGTACCATCCTCAAACTCCTACATCCACGGTGGAAGTCCATCCACCGTCCCATCCAACAGCGGAAATTTGATCTTCATCTGACAGATAAGTTGCAGGGGACTTTGGTGTTCAATGCTTCGGCCTTAAGCATCCCTTTTCTCTTATGCACGCATGTCCTCCAGAGTCTCGAATTCCCAAACTTCTAAAACGTTGCCACGTAGCTCCTTCCTTCACCCCCTTTGGAGCATATTTTCCAACACCTCAAGTCTCTCAGATTTTTGAACTCTCGAATTCCCGAAGGATCCTGGAATCTTTCCATGTGTCTCCAGCCATCGATCCTTTCAACTTATCCTCGACACCATATTACAAAACTTTGGAGTCTCGAAGTCCCGAACTCACGAAGGGTCCATTCTCACACGTGGTGTTGTACTAGATGTGAAGGCAAACACAGGTGGGCCTTGCATACTCCTCCCACCAAATGGTTCAAATAGTGAGTGCCATGTGTGATATGCTACTAGGTAGAGATGACATGTGGCCCCTTCAATGGGTGACACATGTCACATGTTAATGGGCCTATAGGTTCTATGAAATGCATGAATCTAGGTGACGCATGGCACTTTGATCATGGGTCTACGTCACCCCAAATGATGTCACGGTGCCACATCACTTCACAACTTCAGCATTTGGGGGATTCTGACCGATCCACACTGATTTCTTCTCGAAGTGGGACTTTTTTGGAGCATTGTATGTGAGTTCTTCCTTTTGGTTGATCGGATGGTTGAGAGGGATCATGAAGGGTCCTTATATCAACGATCTTCATTTCTTCGTAACTCTGGCATTCAATAGTTTGGTGCATAGTTTACAACTTCCTCCCAGAGCTCTAAACTTTGAACCATGCCTGATCTATCACCATGTGCACCTAGCGTTCACATCTAGGATTTAATCCAACTTGCAGAGATTCGGGGAAACTTGTGTGTTATTTTTTTTTACACTTTGATACCTCTGGATAACCGTACTTCCAGATAGTCGTTGATCTATGGCCACACATCCCTCTACTCTCAATGGTCCAAATTAACTTTGTGACTCTGGCATTCGGGAGTTTTGGCATTAGAACGCCCTTATTCTCCCACAATGGGACTTCGTTGAAGTACTTAGCGCTACCCCCTCACTAGTTTTGATCTAACGGCTGAGAGAGATCTCCAATGGATTCCAAGATCTATGGCCCTCATCAATTCTCAGAGTTCCAAATCCAGAGTAGCTTCACTTCTTTCGGGCTTAGCGAGGGGTTTCCAACCCTGGTTCATATGGAACCTTATTGAATTCTAGGGGCTACACTCATCTTTTATCCGAGATTTGATTAAGTTCGAGGCATGAGTGCTTGATCATACAGGTGAAGGGTCTGATACAGGCACCCTACTTCCTCCCAATTCAATCTTAGTCTTCTCGCAAAGGGAATTCAAGAGGTCAACAACATTGAAATGATCTGGCTAAACCCATCCCGACTCTTGCACTACAAATTCCATCTTGGGGAAGATTCCCCTTAGGAAATCTCCAGCCAGTGAAGAAATTGTAGCCTATACTTAGACTTACTTACAAACTCACGTCCCATGGCGCTCTAACTGTTAAACTGGGGAAAATAGAAGACCATGTAAATATAGAAGTTTACAGAAGCAAATGATCATTTCTAATAATTGTTGAAACACTGTAAAAATTTAACCATAAACATAGACATTCAATCATCACATCCATTTTATAACATAGAGTATGAAGATACTTATCAGAAACTAGAAACCGTGAAGCGACTGCAGAAAGGGGTGCATGTTTCCACCCAACCATATGCACAACCACTCCTGACGGACTTACTACTGGCCACCCCCGAGATAGACCATGATGCTCTGAGAGATATGATCCAGGTGGATATCGATGGCCACCCACCTTTTCCGACTGGCTCAAAATAGTTTTCTTCCAATTTTGTCAATTTACTATTTTTAGCAGGTTTTAACTTTCGGGGCCATTTTGAGGGCCTAAATGAAGGTTTTTCAAGATTGAGGTTCTCAATGATATTTTAAGTCATTACTGAACCCCCAAAATGAATATCCTCGATGATACCTTTCCAACGAGCTATCATACGCCTAAAACAGAGATCGTATGCAAAACCTACGACCCCGGGAAGTTGATGTACTAACTTACCCAAACGGGGCCCACATGACTTTTGGCGCTTCATCTCCTAGGGTTAGGTTTTTGAATGTCTAGGGTTTTTGGCATTATTTTTTACTATAAAAATGCCTTCATATCCTCATTGTAATCATCTTCTTGCGAATGCGAGTAGCCGTCACATCTCTTCTCAGAGATAAGCTGCCACCATTCTAGCGAGTCTTTCACTCTGTATTTTTACAGTCTTTGTACATTTATTTCATTAATAGAAATATGTATTATTGTATATATTTGTTTATGGTTGCATATCTGATATATTTTTGTTATATTATTGGATATACACAATATCTCTGTGCATTTATTTATTATATCTTCGCTCTCATTTCGTGCCGAAAATAATCTAGATCAGTGGTATCAGAGCAAGTTGCTCTTGATCGTTTTTTCATTGCATGTCCCTGATGAGGTCCGAGTATAGAAAGTTGGGTCTCGAGCTTGTATATCTTGAATACAATCACTCTTGTACACCCAAGAAACCCTCAATGGCAGAAGAAAAGAAAAACGATGGAGCAGACGATCCTATCAATCTGTTGCTTGAGCAAGCTCTCATGTGACAGAGGGACGAAATGATGGAGAATTTATCCCACATCCTTAAATTCCTACCGATAGAATGAGGCGCATATTCATCAAGTGGCCACTTTGGAGGCACCTCGCCTTTCAAGGTACAAGTTAGTTTTGATATTCCTGTATTTGAAGGACAGATAGATGCAGAAGCCCTAGAAAAATGGTTAACTCTGCTAGAAGGTTATTTCTTTGTTCACAATTTTTCTGACAAAGAAAATATCACCTTCGCACTCCTTAAAGCTCTCCCTCATGTCAAACATTGGTGGGAAACTTACTGGGAGCAAAGTTACACAGAGGATTCTAGAATATATGGGGTTGATCCCACCTGGGATTTTTTTGTGGATGCGGTAAAGGAACAGTATTACCATGTTGGCAACTATGAGGACCGGTACATGAGATGGACCACACTGTGGCAAGAGAGGGGCCAAGAAGTTCTGCAGTTCACCAATACCTTCCATACCTTGCGCACCAAACTGGGTATCAAAGACTTCGAGCGACATTTGGTTCTGAAATACCGTGGGGCTCTACACAGATACATCCAGACTGAAAGGGATTTTCTGGACATCTCATCACTCGATGCTCCTTATCAATATGTTGTTAAAATTGAGCAGAAATTTAAGCACCAGAACAAATGGGATTTCGGATCTGTAAATCCTCAACAACCAAATTATGAAAAAGACAGCCCTAACAAACAGTCTCCCGAAAAACAGTCCAAGATATAGGAAAAGAAGGGTCACGGGAAGACAAAGAAGGACACCGGAAAATGGTGTGATTTCCACAAAATCCCCTATCACAACACCGATGAATGTCACTCAAAACAGTAATTGGTGGCCAAGATCAAAGACAAGGAGCCAAACCTTGATTCTAAATCTGATTCTGAAAATACTGGTAAAGGACAGATCATTGACACAGACCCCACTATTATCGTCGCGACCACATCAATTCAACCAGAAGAACCAACGGATCCTGAAGAGGGGGAGCACCTTTTTCATTCACAGATCTGGGTGAAGGGGACCCCACTACATTTTATTGTTGATAACGGAAGCCAGAAAAACCTCATCTCGGCATAGGTCGTCAAACAGTTGGGATTGTCGACAACACCACACCCGCAACCATACAACATCGGGTGGCTTCGGCAAGGACGAGATCTCTGTGTCAGTTAATAGTGTTGATTTCCATACGGCATCCAACCCTTCAAGGATGAGGTATTATGTGATGTTTCCCCACTGGATGTCTGTGATGTTCTCTTGGGCCAACCATATATGTGGAGATGCCATGTTGTTTATGAGTCTCGACCCTGTAGTGTCATTGTTACTTTGGGGGGTCATATCTACATAATACCAGAGGTAGTTCCAACTATTGTTCCACCTAAAAAGTGTCGCAAGGTAGTATCTCATACTATGAAATTCAGCTTCTTCACAATCTTTTTAAAAGGGGAACAGAAGGACACTGCAACCACTACAACCTCGCCCCCTGCACCTTCTATCCAACAGAAGCAGGTCGACAGGGTTGCAGCAAAGCACAAAGATTCCTTCTACACACCTTCCTCTCATGTAGCTCGACTTGTTGAACAACCTCAGCTTCAACAGGTTCATGACAAACTTTCACAAACTAAGCAGCGCGACGCCTCCAGCAATACAAGAAGCTCACCAAGATGAAGATCTAGCAAACACTTTTCCCTCTGCCCCGGGAACTCAACGCAATGGAGACCATTGCTTCCTAAGGAGGGATGATTTATCTAGGTGTATATCGGTGGCCACCCACCTTTTTTGACTAGCTCAAAACAGTTTTCTGGTAATTTTGGCAATTTACTATTTTTAGCAGGTTTTAACTTCTGAGGCCATCTTGAGGGCCTAAATGAAGATTTTTCAAGATATAGGTTCTCAATGATAGTTGAAGGCATGATTGAGCCCCCAAAATGAATCTCATTGATGATACCTTTCCAACGAGCTACCATATGCCTAAAACAGAGATCGTATGAAAAAGCTACAACCCCGGGAAGTTGATGTACTAACTTACCCAAACAGGGCCCACATGACGTTTGGCGCTTCATCTCCTAGGGTTAGGTTTTTGGATGTCTAGGGTTTTTGGCATTCCTGTTTATTGTAAAAATGCCTTCAGAGCCTCATTGTAATCATCTTCTTGCGAATGCAAGTAGCCGTCACATCTCTTCTCAGAGATAAGCTGCCACCATTCTAGCAAGTATTTTGCTCTATATTTTTACAGTCTCTGTACATTTATTTCATTAATAGAAATCGTGTATTACTGTTTCTCTGTGTTTATGGTTGCATCTCTGATATATTTTTGTTATATTATTGTATGTACGTGATATCTCTATGCATTTCTTTATTATATATCCACTCTCATTTCGTGCCGAAAATAATCTGGATCAAGAGACTCTTTCTCCTTACTCAACGGCAATTAGGGAAGGAGGTTACTCTCCTCCTCCCATAGGATCTTGGAAAACGGTTGTTCTCGATACCAAGCAAGGAGGTCTGCACGAGTACTTCCACAGTCACTCGTTGGCCTCATTTATCAGCTTGTAGTGAAAACCATGTCCATGGATTCTTGCACCAAAAACGAGCTTGCCTCTCAGTTTTCCTCTCAACTCCAGAGTTGAAAACCGCTCTCTTCTCTTCTGGAGATCATTTTCTCCACTCTTTTTTCTTTCAGATCTGCCTCTGATGGGTGTTCTATATGCACTAAAAATACACTAAAAACCCTTAATTAAATTGTCAACCTGGGGTAAGTAAAATTAGAGTTGTAGAAAAATATATGCCAAAGGTAGAAGGATGGTAGGAGTATAGTCTAACTAAGGAAGGTAGTTATCTAAGGCTAATCTACTCAAACAAATCTATCTAATGAACAAACCCTACTAAGCAAATTGAAACTTGGTAACCTAAGTCCTTTTGGGCCAAGGATCGATGGATAGTCCTAAGAAAAGCAAGTCAAAAACCCTATTCAAAGCAAACTAGTTCAACAATAAGCAAAGGCAAACTACTAAGCATAATAATGAGCAACTAACAAAAGCAAACTATTTTAACTTTCCAACCTACATTCAATGAGCAAATATCCTATGAAAGCAAATAAATAAGCAAGCAAAGACACCTAACTAGCCTGCTAAAGCAAATAAACAAGTAAGCAAAAACAACTATCTAACCTATTAAAGCAATAGACAAGTAAGCAAAGACAACTAACTAACCTACTAAAGAAAATAGACAAGTAAGCAAAGACAACTAACTACTGCAAGAAATCAAATTAAAACTTCTCATTGAACAACTATCTAGCCTAAGAGGCAAGTGGACTAAATGCTTAATTCAAAACTATTTCTAATCCATGAAAGGAAAATTATTTTATTGAAAGCAAGAAGAACTACCAACTAATGGTTAATCTATGATAAGTAAACTACTATCTAATCTATCAAAGCAAAGTCTATCTATCCTATAGCAACAATAAAACTTTATTCTAATCTATGAGAGCAAGAAACTATATCTATGAAAGAAGGAAAACTATTTCTTTTAATCTATGAAAGCAGGGAAACTATTTCTTAATCTATGAAAACAGGAAAACTATCTTTTAACCTATGAAAATTCAAATATAATGTTGGTGGTTGTGTGAATGTCTTCGGTGTCGGATGATATCTCAATGGCACTTGACAACAAAGGACAATTCCAATGGTATAAGCTCAACACTAATCTCAATGGCAAAGTGAAAGGTATGGATTAAACAATCCAATGAGAGTTTAGCCATGACAAAACAATGTTAAATATCATGCATATTCATGTATAAACCATCAACAACATAACGAGATCATAATTATACTTCTACACTATGTAAGCAAAACTAGATTCAACCATTAACTAAGAAATATAATTGCAATTTAATTCTAGGAAAGGAAATTATGTAAAATGAAACTATGCTATGTCTATTCTAACAATTCAAACTGCAATATGGAAATGATTAAAAACAGAAATTAAACTATGATATTGAAAAGTAAACTAACAATCTACATTAACCAACAACTAATTAAACGAGATCTATATAAAACTGAAATATGCAAGCTATAATTAAAAACTGGAATTAATTCTATCTATCCATCAAATCCTTGTCGAAAAGAACCCAAATTAAAACTTTGTTCTATTCTAATTAAAACTTTGTTTTAAACTTGACTATAAAATCATAAATCAAAACATAATCTAACATCTAATTGCGCACGGGGTTAGTATAGAGACTTGCAAGTTTGTTCCTAATCTACAAGATCAATGCATGCTAACACATCTCATCATTCTAACCTGCAAAAGAGAATCAAAACAATTAAACTACGACAAACAAGGTAACACAATAAAAATATGCATGTACAAAAAATAAAGAGAAATTAAATTATGAAATGCATAAACAAACACGAAGATAGTTACCAAATTGTTGGTGGGCCCCCCAGCAAGTCATGGTCACTTCCTAAAAGCACATCACGCACTCAGCAAGACAAATTCACCATAAAAACTGAAAAATGCAGTTCTGGCATAATTTGGCAATGTAAAAACTTAAAACAGAGTAAAATCATTTTTTTATATATCACACTGACAATTCTAATGCTTATGCTACTTAACAATCATCTGACCACCTCAGTGGTATTTATAATGTTTACAGACCAAGTGGTCGACCACAGGAGGGTCGAACCACTTCTAATTTTGGCAAATTACAATAAATGATGCCCTAACTGATAAAACAGAGCGAGCCAATAATTTCCCTCTTGAGCAACTAAAACTGAGTTGTTGTGAGCTCAGTAGCTAGAGGGGGCAAGCATGAACAAAACCCACGTGCCCGATTTTCCCATTACTGGCTTCCAATACCATAATTGCCATGTCACCCTACGTTTTTGTGCAATACACAATGTTGGACAGAGTGTCGGAAGGAGTACTGGAAGGAGTGATGGATCAACTGTCGGAAGCATAAACGTGGTGCGTTTTTTCCCTGTAACACCAGAAAAACGTGAATTGGATCTTGGTAATCATAAAACATGATGAATTATACATAATATAATCATTAAACATGAATCACACGTACCGTATGTCGATCATATTTTTTTATCATAAAATTCTTCAAATAGTTCCTTTAAAATATGAAAAACACATATGTACATGCGGCAAAAGTGTATCATAACCTTCATAAAAGTGATCATATCTCGGGCCCAACATTACCCCCACACTTACAATTTTGCAGGTCCCACTACAAACAAAAAGAAGTTACCCCTTGAAACTAGGCTTGTTGAGGAGGATCAGCTTTGGAAGCCTCTCCTTCTTGCTGTGAAGACTTAGCCTTGTGCCTCTTGTGTTTCTTCAGTTGTGCTCTGACGGTGCAGTTAGATTTGGTCATCTCGTTGACCAATTGTTGAAGAGATTTAACCTTTGTTTGAAGGATTGCATTGTCATGATGAAGGTGTGTATCTATTGTCTTCCTTTCCTCCAACTGTTGGAGAAGATGATGGTTTTCCTTTTGTAGCTCCTCTATGGTTGGGGAAGAATCGGTGATCTTCGAGGAAGGCTTAGATCCCTTGAGGGATGTGGACAATCTATCAGTTTTAGGATCTAGAGTGGGCATGGGTGAAGTAGAAGTGATGGGAGATCGGTAAGGTGAGGTAGGTTCTGATTTTGTTTTCGTTAGTGGCTCTAATCCATATGCAGAAACTTCTCGATGTTTCTTATGAGGGCTCTCAAGGTCGAAGGATACTTGGATAGGATCCGAAGCAGGTGGAGGTTTTGTATAAGGCTTGGTTCTTGTGCTCTGAGTACTCTTTTGAAAGGGTTCTTTACCAAATCGATTGGCTCCCCTCTTGTTTGTGGGAATGATGGGAAAGTCTTGTTGCATTACTTCTTGGATATTTTTAGGTGTAGGATCAAGAGAGAGTGAAGGCATTGGGGGGTCAACAATAGGCTTATTTTGGTCTTTTCTCTTGGTCTTTTTACCCGATGAAGAAGTAGGGATATCAACAAGCTTTTGGTATTGTTTCGGAAAAGAGAGGATTTGTGCAAGGGGGTTTGGAGTTCTTGGAGAGTGAGGTTTGGATGGAGAGATAGTTTTTAGGCTAAGTGGATTTTTGTCGGTCTTAACTGTCAAGTGAGGGTTTGCAAATTGGTAGATAAAGGCATCCCAATTTTGCCCTTGTTTCTCTAGTTTGGAAAGAACGAGGATTTTGATCAAGCCATGGTGGAAGAGACTATTGTGGGTGTTAGTCACATTCTTCCTCACTTGAGAGGACATCTTCTCCAAGATTTTGAGAAAATAGAAGGGGAAGTTCAAGGGTTTGTTGAATAGAAAATGAGTCAGCAATCTAAAATGGCAAGGTTTGAAAGTAGAGTATCTACCTTCACATGTAATTAACCTTGTGATGGTGATGAGGGGGTTGATCAATTCCACCTTTATCCACTCCTTAGCATACCCTTTTTCTCCTGAAATGATTTTGAATTCGGGCTTAAACACCCTGTTATAACTTGAGCGCGGCAATTGGTGGTTTTTGAACCATCTATCTCCCATTTGTGGGAGCTTTGTTGCTGCATCAATGGACTCTTTTGTGACTTCAAAGGTAATATACCCTACATGTGTTGTCTTACCATCGAAACCAAGGGCAAATTGCATGGAGAGGCCGTCATCGTGGCCCTGCAAGCTAGACAAAAATGGCCCCCAGCTTGCGCGCAAAAACACTTCTCTGCACTGTGCAAATTCGGGAATGGAAAACAAGTTTTCATAGGAGGAGGGTTTGTATCTCCTGGGCATTGTGACAGAGGTGAAATTAACCAAGCAAGGGCACGAACAAGCCAAGAGATGGCACAAATTGGGCATGGTCTAAGTGTGATTTGAACAGGGGACGAATTGGCAGAGGTTGGGTGTGATTCCTTGATGCAGGGTAGAGAAAATGGCAAGGGAGAAATGGGATAATGGTTGCCCGGGCCGATTTTGAATGCGCTTATGGTGGAGTACGTTGCACACATGTGCGTGCGAGCTACCATGTGTGGGAATTTCAAATTTGATGGCTCGTTTTTTAGGCATGTAATGATGCGTGGTTAGATAAATGTACAAGTCTTTTGACTTGGACATTTGATCATAAACATATGAAGCATCTACAATCAATGTCTGCAACCAATTCAATTGAATGAAATTGAGTTCTGGTTACCTAGAATCTAGGAGAGTTATTGGTGTGTAATTCACATGGCACTTCGTTCGGCACCTCAAACAACATCTCATACGGCACCTCATATGGTACTTCATCTGGTACCTATGTGTTAAGTGCATTTTCACCTCTTATAATGGATAGCCTGCAAATTTGAAGTGTTTTTGACAATCACAATAGTTAATTAGCAGAGGTAGAATGCACCATGCTCATTCAATATTATTGCATATGACATATAATGTCAAAAACCTACAATGAACAGGTTATAGAAAGCATAAAAATCTATTGTCAAACCTACAATATGCAGCTTGTAATGAAACGATAAACTGATAAAGAGTGGTATGTTAAGTAGTCGATAAAGAGTGGTCTGTTAAGTATGTGTTCATTAATTTATAGCACACGGGAGTTAATCATTTCAAAAATAACATGACTATCAATGTAATAACCTGTATCATGGTAATAATACAAAAATTCTTGCAAAGACTTATTTCTCTAGGCAATGATTATTTTTCAGCTCATGAACCCCTCCCCCACACCTAAGTGTTGTGACACCTCACAATCAAAAGTATAGGAAACCAGTCAGTATCCCCCAATAGACAAAGATTTATAGTATGTCAAGTGTAAAGATAAAATTTCACAGATTTTATCTGACGAGACAGTTAGGAGATGGCCCCACCTATAGGATAAGAGATCCTATATATAAATAAGAAGAGGTAGGCAAGAGAGTTTCAAGATAGTCTTAGAGTTATTCCCGAATGGAAAGTGTATGAGATTCATTAACCTTAGCTTAACCGCACATATTTCATGTCAAATTTTTCTGCAAGTAAAGTCGTACATCAGGACAAGTTTAAATTATTATTTATTTTTGTCAGATTACCATCCTCGCTAGGTAGAATGCCCCTCTACCAGCAAGCCTGTTCAGTACTCTGGAGGGTTTACCTAGTCATACCATAGGCTGGTACCTGCTGCCAGAACACCTATTCAGTATCCCAGCAGGTTAGCCTCTTAAACCCTCAGAGACTGGCCCTCTATCCTTTAATATTTTAGTATAAGATTGCTTATGCAAGAAGATGGGGGAACAACTCTGAAAACAACTTTTTCTTTTTTTTTCTTTTTTTTTGGGGGGTGGGGATGATATTTATGTTAGAGGATGACTTTCCGTTATATTACTTAGTGATTGTCCTGATGTAGGGGGTACTTAAGTGGACGTGGACTATCTAAAGATATGATATAATCAAGCTATTTAGTGTGTAGTGGATGGTACCATTGAGAAAGAACAGAAAGGTATCTCTAGGATCAACTCACTTTCTTCTTTTTTAGTTATTGTGATGTTTCCATGACTAACCACTAATTATACCTCCTTGTTACTCTTTGATAAAGACATTTCACTCACTTACTCAGGTTTCTTGTAAAAAACTGTACGAGAGACCTCTAGGCTTGATAGTTATGGTATCACTTCCTTATACAGTGGTGAAGAGTTTCAAGAGCAATTGCTTTAGAATGCCTTAAAAAATGAGAGTTTTTGAAAAAAGAGAAACATGGCTAATTACAGTAAGTCAATATTCATTTGATGCTTTAGCAAACACAAAATTCAAGTATAACAATATTTTGAAGAAAGATCCTTGAAACTATGTACTCCTGGTGAAATAAATACTTACAGAAACCTCTAGAATTACCTTATTAACAAAATTCAAAAACTATTTACATATATACAGTAGGAAATTCAGAAAAAAATTCAAGAACAAGGGGGGACTTCCCCATCTACTAAGGCCAATGCCTTGTCGGCTGACATGACCTGTAGAAAATCCTCTATGGAAATGGGCTTATGATAAAATTTAAGTCGGTGTCAATTTACCACAAAGGAGATTTGTCCGTCGTCAATTGTTTAAATTTTTACAGCTCCATTGTCATATATAGTGTCTACCTCGTAAGGGACCAACCACCGAGTGGTGAGTTTTCGTTTGAAGGTTTTGAATCGAGAATCAAACAACAGAGCTCAATCACCAGGTTGGAAGTGTTTATTCTTAATAAACTTGTCATGCCACTTGATCCTCTGGTTTTGGACTAATATTGTTCGTTGGATGGCATCTTGCTTGATTTCATCCAACTCATTTAGTTATAGGGCTCATTTCTTCTGAGCCTCATCCAGGTTCAATCCTAACTCTGCAGCAATACGGAAGGTCCTTACTTGGAATTCTATTAGTAAAAGTACTTGTTTCCCGTACACTAGCTCATAAGGGGTATGTCCAGTGGTATTCCTCCAGGTAGTCTGGTATGCCCACAAAGCCTCTGGGAGCCTATCAGCCCAATCCTAGTGATGTAATTGAACAATATTGGTCAAGATGGCTTCCAGAACTTTATTTGTGTATTCTACCTGACCATTGGCTTGCAGGTGGTATGGAGAATATTTACAGTGTTTAATCCCATATTTCTCTGTTAGCTCTTTCATCAGCTTGGAAGTGAATTGAGTTCCTTGGTCGGTAACAATTTCATGAGGGACACTGAAGTGGGTAAATATGTCTTCATAGATGAATTCGACAACAAACTTCTCTGTAGCCCTGAATAAGGCTTTTGCCTCTACCCATTTGGTGACATAGTATGTACAAACCAAAATATAGTTCTTCCTATGAGACATGGGTGAAATTGGTCCTACAAAGTCAAGGGCCCATTTTTCGAAGGGTTCTACCATAACTTGGGCACGCAAAGGATTTTCGTCAACTGACGTAGGTCTTCCTATCCTTTGGAAACTATCACAACTTGGAAACATACTTGGAAACATCTTTGAAAATTCTAGGCCAATAGTAACCCGAATGTAACACCTTATATGTTGTACGTTTTTCAAAAAAATGGCCACCACCTGGTCCATCATGATAGATTCATAGTATTTCAGGTACCTTGTCCTCTCAGACACATCTACGAATAATCAAATCAGGACCTATGCGAAAAAGATCATGACCAACCCAAGAGTAATTATCACTTTGTGTAATAATTCTCTGCTTTTCATGAGGTGACAAATGAGACAGTAACTTCCTAGTGGCCAGATAGTTTGCCATATCTACAAACCATGGGGTATTGACAAAAAGGGAAAAGAGGTGCTTGTCTAGGAAACTATCATCTACAGGGATATCATCATCCTCGTTTTTTATTCGAGAAATAAAGTCAGGTACTACATTATCCTTTCCAGGTCGGTCAAGCATAGTAATATTAAATTCTTGCAATAACAAGAGCCACCTAGTCACTTGGTCATTAGTTATAGGTTTATTCATGAGGAATCTAATGGAATAATTATGGGTATGTACAAATACTTCATAACCTGTAACGTAATGATGAAACTTGTTAATAGCATGAACATCTGCCAAGAAATCCTTCTCAGTGACTATGTAGTTCAACTCAGCAGGGGACAAGTTATTGCTCACAAAATAAATGGCATAGGATTGTTGGTCCTCTTTCTTCCCTAATACCCCTCCTATTGTGGTTTCAAAGGCATCAGTGGATATATGAAATGGGAGAGTCCAATTAGGGCCTCTAAGAATTGGTGCCACAGACAGCTTAGCTTTTAGGGTTTCAAAGGCAGTTTGACACTGCTCAGTCCAAATAAAATCAACATCTTTTATCAATAATCCAAACATAGGTGCAGCAATCTTTGTAAATTTTTCAATAAACCGTCGGTAATATCCAGCATGTCCAAGAAAGCTTCTCACCTCTTTATGAGTCTTGGGGGGCGGAAGTCTGAAAATGACCTCAATCTTTGTAGGATAGACTTTTATCCCTTCAGATGAAACATGATGTCCTAGAACCATTCCTTCAGTTAAGAACATTTTTCATTTTTCATCACTTAGAGATAGGTTCATTTCCTGGCATCTGATGAGGACTTTTTCTAAGTTGTCTAAGGCTTCTTGGTAAGTGTTTCCATAGACTGTGACGTCATCCATGTAGACCTCCACACAATCATGAATAATATCGGCAAATATCCCTAATAATGCTCGTTGAAAAGTGGCAGGAGCATTACACAATTCGAATGGTAAGACCCTATAGGCATAGGTTCCCCAAGGACAAGTAAAGGTAGTCTTGTCCTGGTCCTCGAGTGCTATAAGAATCTGATTGTACCCACTGTACCCATCTAGAAAGGAGAAATACTTCTTTCCAGACAAGGTATCCAGAACTTGGTCAATGAAAGGGAGAGGAAAGTAGTCTTTCAGAGTGGCTTTGTTGATTTCCTAGAAATCAACACAAATTCTCCATTTCCCGGTCACTTTATTTGGAACCACTACAAGCGAGGATACCCACTTGCTGTCAGAGATGGGATAAATGAATCTGACATTTAACAAATTTTGGATCTCCTCCTTGACTATATCTTTGAGTGTTGGGTTCATCCTTCTCTGGGGTTGCCTAACAGGTGTTACTTCCCCCTGGGTATATATGTGATGGATACATGTGTCAGGGTGTATACCCTTCATGTCATTGTATTCCCAGGCAAATGATCCTGATTATTTTTTAAGGATATCTACTAACTATTTTTGTTGGTCTGCATCTAGCCCAAAGTTTATATGTAAAAAATTTCCAAAACTAATCTCGTAGGGCATAGTATAAGACATGGCAGACTCATCAATATCGAAAAAAAAAATATGTTGAAGACAAAATGGATGGGTCCAATTGTTCTTGAAACTCTTCTCCAAACATGTACTCAAATTGGGGAAAAGATTGTAGAAAATCCACACATGTGATAGCATAAATGAACTGATTTAGCACATTTTCTGTTGTGTGCTTCTGAAGTTCCCTTTCATGGTCACTTGGAAATATGGGTTCTTCCCAGTCCTCATTCTCATATGGAAATTCAAGCCACCATATATTCTCCATAATAGTTTGAGTTGGAGGGTAAATGGTGAGCTTCTGGATAGAGAGACCATTTGAAATGGTCATTTCTCCTTCTCTACAGCCAATAAATGCATTGGTTTTGGCTAGCCAAGGTCTTCCCAAAATTACAAGATGGCCTTTGGCAGGATACTTTGAATGAATGACAAGAAAATCTACGGGGTACTCCCATGAGGCTAAAGTAACCATGACATCATCTAAAATTCCTTCAGGTATAACCCTAGTTTTATCTGCTAATTCCAAAATGGTTGGGGTAGGCCAAAGAAGAGGTTGTAACTGTAATTGTTCTAGGGTAGTAATGGTCATAACATTAATGGATGCCCCTATATATATGAGAGTGTTCCCAATGGAGACCTCATTAATAGTTATGGTCACTACGGGGTTTCCTGGGTTCCCATATTTTGCTAGTTTTGGTTTCTCTGATATGTATTCAGAAAGTCCTCCTACCAAATGTACTGTAGGAGGGTCCTTTTGCTTCCTACCTGGCTTCTTAATACACAATTCTTTGACTACCTTATTGTAGATTGGGATGTCTTTAATAGCTTAAAGCAGGGGAATCTTGACACAAATATTTTTCAATTCATTCAAAATGTCAAATTTTGGTCGGGTGGTAGGTTTCTCAATTACCAATCGGTCTAGATAAGGAGGGACCTTCGTAATTTGTGAAGGTTCATTTTGGGGAAGCTTGGGTTCTTTGTTCTTCGGGATAATAACATCTTCCCACCTAATGTCATACATGGGTTGTTTGGTGGCTTCTTCTTCTTCTTCTTCCTGGATGACTATTGAGGGTCTCTGCCTCTCCATAACTTTTCTCGATCTTAGTTGAATTTCTTATAATGGAACAGGAGTAATAACATATGTCGGGAAATCTTGCATCTCAACATTGTGAAGAGGTTGAGGGGGCTTATTATTAGGATTCAGAACTGGTTGTGCCGGTAATAGTGTCGGTCTCAGGGAGCTTGCATTTTGAAATTATAGCGGTTTTTGTTGTGGGATAGGAGATAAAGGTGGTGGAACAAAACCTGGAAAAAGTTGTGGAGTGTTCGGCGGGAACTGAGGATGAGGATGGTTGGACATAGGGATAGGTGGAGCTTGAGGGTTTCCTTGGTTGTGTCCTCCCCTCCATCCTTGAATCCAAGGATGTTGGTACTGAGTAGACCATTTTTTCCAACCTGGTGAGTTCCATTGTTGTTGTTGTTGATAATAGGGTGGAACTTGAGACTGTAGATCTGGATATGTGGGTTTATTCCTAGGTTGCCATGGCCTCCTAGGTGCATAATAAGACTCCCCAGGATCTCCACTCCTATAGATGGCTAATAAACTGGGAAATGATGGACATTTTTCAGTCACATGGTCTTTTGTACATAATCCACAAATTGAAATGTTATCTAATGGGCACTCCCTTGAGGAATGATTCCTCCTGCATCTTGGGCAATATATGCTCATTGTTGCATTCTCCTCCTCCTGTTTCTTTTTTAGTTTAAGGGTATCCAACTGGGAACCTATTGTGCTTAAGATGTCAGTCTTAAATTTTTCTAAAAGGTTCCCTATCTCTGCCCTCGTAATACCACCTAAACTAACTGGTTTTAAGTTTCTATTATAAGGGTCCCGAACATTCTTCCCTGTTTTGGATCTACTCCTTGAGTAATTTTTACACATTTCACATATTTAAGAAAATGGTTTATGAGAGATGTCACATGATGCCGTCAGGTTAATCATCTCTAAATATTCTTTTGAAATTCCCTTAAGGAAAAGATCCCTAATTGCATCCTCTGGGAGGTCATGGTATTTTGACTTCTGGGAGATATAACAAAATCTTTCCATATAATCTTCGAGGGTCTCGTCTTCTAATTGTTGGATTTTAAAAATGTCATTACAAGACTTTTTGGTCTTGCAGTAGTCTTGGTATTTCTTGATAAATATGTCTTTCATGGCTTCCCAAGACCTAATATTGGATTCTCCCAACCCCATGAACTATCTTAGTGCAGAGTCTTTAAGGGTGGCAGGAAAGAGTTTTAATTTCTGGGCATCTTGTATGTAGTTGTAGCTCCTACACAAGATGTCAAATTCAAATAGGAAGGTGTTTGGATATTCATTGTTTTTACCATAAAAGGTAGGTAGTGCTGAGAGAGGAATATTCTTCATGTTGACATTCAAAGTGGTGTCTAAAATTGGAAACCTGAAGGTAGTTTCGGTTTGGTTTCCATTTTCTTCTTCCTCCCCGTGTCTTACATTGTTATGGTCCTCCTGCTTATCCATATTGGCTTGGTTTCCAAAAAGAGAGTACCTAGGTGGTTTTACCTTTGAAGAAAACAATGTTTCCCTTTGATGGAAAAGTCTTCCTATGGATTGGTTATCTGGGACTCTACTCAAGCCGGTTGAGACTATTGGTGCCAAAGTTTTTGTGTCAATTTGAGAGATAATTACATTAGCTGAACTACCAAACAAAAGATTCACTTGTTTAGGGTCTATGATATCTTTAAAGTTAGCGTCCCCTGGTGGTGGTGTAAAAGAAAAGGTTGTATTGTTTGGTTATGTGGAAGACTCGAGTGGTATTGCCTCTTGTCCCAATATGATTGATGCTTCAATTTCTTGTTTTATAGTGCTCCCTGTATTAGTCTCTTCAGAGACTATTTTATCTCTTTGAGTTGAGCTAGCTCCTATTTTCCGGTATCAGTCTGTGGATTTTATAAGCGGAACATTCCTTCCCCAAAAGAGATCAGAAGGAACCTTGGTTGAAAGGTCTGATTTTGATTTAATGTATCTACCTTGTGGGTCTCTAGACCTATTCATGAAAGAAAGAAAAAAGAAAAAGAAAAAGCTACCATTTGATTCCTAGGTCTATTCATGAAAAATAAAAACAAAAAGAAAAACTACCATTGGGTTTGGGGGAACCTGCTATAGCAAATGCACAGGTTCTTACCTCTCATCTTAAAGTTCCCCCACCACCAAACTAATGCTAAGGTCTAGAAATGATCTAATTCCTAACTACTTCTTACCTTGAGACAACTCCCCGAAAACGGTGCCAAAAATGATGGGTGTTCTATATGCACTAAAAAGACACTAAAAACCCTTAATTAAATTGTCAACCTAAGGTAAGTAAACTTAGAGTTGTAGCAAAATATATGCCAAAGGTAGAAGGTTGGTAGGAGTATAGTCTAACTAAGGAAGGTAGCTATCTAAGGCTAATCTACTCAAACAAAGCTATCTAATGAACAAACCCTACTAAGCAAATTTAAACTCGGTAACCTAAGTACTTTTGGGCCAAGGATCGATGGATAGTCCTAAGAAAAGCAAGTCAAAAACCCTATTCAAAGAAAACTAGTTCAACAATAAGCAAAGGCAAACTACTAAGCATAATAATGAGCAACTAACAAAAGAAAACTATTTTAACTTGCCAACCTACATTCAATGAGAAACTATCCTATGAAAGCAAATAAATAAACAAGCAAAGACACCTAACTAACCTACTAAAGAAAATAGACAAGTAAGGAAAAACAACTATCTAACCTACTAAAGAAATAGACAAGTAAGCAAAGACAACTAACTAACCTACTAAAGCAAATAGACAAGTAAGCAAAGGCAACTAACTACTGCAAGCAATCAAATTAAAACTTCTCATTGAACAACTATCTAGCCTAAGAGGCAAGTGGACTAAATTCTTAATTCAAAACTATTTATAATGCATGAATGGAAATCTATTTGATTGAAAGCAAGAAGAACTACCAAGTAATGCTTAATCTATGATAATCAAACTACTATCTAATCTATCAAAGCAAAATATATCTATCCTACAGCAACAATAAAACTTTATTCTAATCTATGAGAGCAAGAAACTATATCTATGAAAGTAGGAAAATTATTTCTTTTAATCTATGAAAGCAAGAAAACTATTTCTTAAACTATGAAAACAGGAAAACTATCTTTTAACCTATGACAATTCAAATATAATGTTGGTGGTTGCTTGAATGTCTTCAGTGTCGGATGATATCTTGATGGCACTTGACAACAAAGGACAATTCCAGTGGTATAAGCTCAACACTAATCTCAATATCAAAGTGAAAGGTATGGATTAAACAATCCAATGAGAGTTTAGCCATGAGAAAACAATGTTAAATACCCTGCATATTCATGTATAAACCATCAACAACATAACGAGATCATCAGTATACTTCTACACTATGTAAGCAAAACTAGATTCAACCATTAACTAAGAAATATAATTGCAATTTAATTCTAGGAAAGGAAATTACGTAAAATGAAACTATGTTATGTCTATTCTAACAATTCAAACTGCGATAAGGAAATGATTAAAAACATAAATTAAACTATGATATTGAAAAGTAAACTAACAATCTACATTAACCAACAACTAATTAAATGAGATCTATATAAAACTGAAATAAGCAAGCTATAATTAAAAACTAGAATTAATTCTATCCATCCATCAAATCCTTGTCGAAGAGAACCCAAATTAAAACTCTGTTATATTCTAATTAAAACTCTGATTTAAACTTGACTATAAAATTATAAATCAAAACATAATCTAACATCTAATTGCACACGGGTTTAGTATAGAGACTTGCAAGTATCTTCCTAATCTACAAGATCAATGCATGCTAACACATTTCATCATTCTAACCTGCAAAAGAGAATCAAAACAATTAAACTACGGCAAACTAGTTAACACAATAAAATATGCATGTACAATAAATAAAGAGAATAATTAAATTATGAAATGCATAAACAAACACGAAGACAGTTACCAGACTGTTGGTGGGCCCCCCAACAAGTCATGGTCACTTCCTAAAAGTACACCACGCGCTCAGCAAGACAAATTCACCATAAAAACTAAAAAACGTAGTTCTGGCATAATCTGGCAATGTAAAAACTTAAAACATAGTAAAATCATTTTTTTGTCTATCACACTAACAATTCTAATGCTGATGCTACTTAACAATCATCTGACCACCTCGGTGGTATTTATAACATTTAAAGACCAAGTGGTCGACCACAGGAGGGTCAAACCACTTCTAATTTTGGCAAATTACAATAAATGATGCCCTAACTGATAAAACAGAGTGAGCCAATAATCGCCCTCTTGAGAAACTGAAACTAAGTTGTCGGAAACTTAGTAGTTGGAGGGGACAAGCATGAACAAAACCCACGTGCCCGATTTTCCCATCATTGGTCGCCAATACCATAACTGCCAAGTCACCCTACGTTTTTGTGCAATACGCAGTGCTGGACAGAGTGTCGGATCAAGTGTTGTAACGAGTACTGGAAGGAGTGTCAGATCAAGTGCTGGAAGCAGAAACGTGGTGCGTTTTTTCCCTGTAACACCAGAAAAACATGAATTAGATCTTGGTAATCATAAAACATGATGAATTATACGTAACACAATCATTAAACATGAATCACATGTACCTTATGTCGATCATACCGTTTTATCATAAAATTCTTCAAAAATCTCCTTTAAAATATGAAAAACACATATGTACATGCGGAAAAAGTGTATAATAATCGTCATAAAAGTGATCATATCTTGGGCCCAATAGCCTCTATCCCCCCGAATTACTTCCATTATTTCCTTCCTCAGCAAGGTTGCATGGGTCTGAATCCCCAACTCGTGGTCAGGTCTGGAAGCCTTGCAGATGGGTAACCTGCCCCATCTCCTCGTTAACTCTTGAGGAGGGCCTTCCAACTACCAGCCTGACTGGTAATTCATTTCGGGGTTAGAGAACTGTTGAGAAATTACATCCATTAAGGTACTAGTTTGATGAGGGTCATCTCAACCATTCTTTTTTTCCCTCACCATCTCTCTCATAGCATCCATGGTCTATCTTGGAAAACTCCCCCTTTTCAAGAATTATGCAACACTTATCCATTTTCTATTAATAACAAAAAATACATACATTGACCCTTTTATACGAAGGTTCATCAAATCAAGCATTCACACATATCTAGTCTGCCATAGTCTCTTGGCCAGTTATAGTTATATTTAGAAACTGGGGGAAATAGGGGTATTACAATCCCCTCCCCCTTAAAGGAGCATCGCCCTTGATGTTCTATCTGTCGATGTTCTCTATATGTACAGAAGTAAAAAAAAAATGGATATGCTTGTTTCATGGTGTCCTCCATTTCCCATGTAGCCTCGTCTAGGCTAAAGTGTTTCCACTATACGTTGACTTGTGCAATGGTTCTATTCTTGAGTGGGGTTTCCTTCCTGTCGATTATGCATTGAGGTTCTGGCAGGAATTCTCCCTCTGGTTCTACTTGAATCACATACCAATCAATAATATGATTAGAATCATGTACATATTTCTTTAATAACGAAACATGGAAAACATTATGTCCCTTCACTGTGGGAGGAAGTGCTAGCCTATAGGCTACAGCTCCCACTCTATCCAAAATTTCAAAGGGTCCACAATACCGAGGTGCCAGCTTGGCACAAGCTCCCTACCTCAAAGATCTTTTCCTGGGTCTAACTCGAAGATACACATGATCCCCTGCTTTGAACTCTCTATGAGTCATTTTCCTATCTGCATAGCTCTTTTATCTATCTTGGTCTATTTTCAGATTATGTCTTATCTGAATTACTTGTTGTTCGATTTCCATTAGCATATTTTGCCCGATTGTAAATCTGTCCACTGGTTTGTTCCAGCTGATTGGAATGTTGCATTGTCTTCCATAGAGGGATTCAAAAGGGCTCATTTTTAATCACTCTTGATAGTCATTGTTGTAGGAAAATTCTACCAGTGGTAGGTAATCTTCCCACTTCTTGGGTTGATGCATTACATGCATCCTCGACATGTATTCTAACACTTGGTTTACCCTCTCTGTATGGTCATCAATTTGAAGTTGATAGGTTGTACTAAAGAGAAATTTTGTTTCAAAACCAGCAAACAGAGATTTCCAAAAGTTTGAAATAAATTTTGTATCTTTGTCGGTTATAATTTCCTCAGGCATACCATGCAGTCTAAATATCTCTTTCATGAAAATACTGGCAATACCTATTGCCTTACAAGTTGAATTGATGGGAATGAAGTGAGCAGTCTTGCTTAGTTTTTCCACAACTACCATGATGGTGTCGTTCTGTTTGGTTGATTTTGGTAATCCTGTGATGAAATCCATGGAGATGGTTTCCCATTTCGATTTGAGAATTGGTAGGGGTTGAAACAACCCTGTTGGGTGTAGGTGCTATGCCTTAACTTGCTGACATTCTAGACACTTAGCTAAGTAATCAGCTATGTCCTTTTTTCAGTACGGGCCAATAAAATGGTTTCCTAGTGGTCGTGATCATTTTTCGATAACCAGGATGACTAGTATATGGTGTTTTGTGTAGTCCATACATTATGAACCTCTTCAAGTCGTCACAATTCAGAATGTACAATCTACCTTTGCAAGTTAGCAGAACATCATTAAACATCTGATATCTTTCATGCTTCAGCCATGTGGGCTCTTTCTTTAGGTATGATATCATGGTCTTGAAAAATTCATATGTTTCTTGTGCAGTTTTGACTCTCTCTTTGATGTCTGATTCATTGGTGCTTACAACTGCCAAGTGAATCACTTTCATACTTCTACTAAGGGAATTAGCCACCTTATTCTCCTTTCCTTTGATATGTTTGATTTCAAAATCAAACTCACTAAGGAGATACATCCATCTAGCTTGTCTAGCATTAAGTTTTGGTTGATCAAACAGGTACCTCAACCCACAATGGTCTGTCATAAGAAAAAATCTTCTACCCAGGAGGTAATGCCTCCACATTTTTAAAGCATGAACTATGGAAGCCAATTCCACGTCGTGGGTTACATAATTGACTTCATGTTCCTTCAATTTTCTGGATTCGTAGCAAATCACATGTCGCTCTTGCATAAGAACTCCTATGAGCCCTTCCTTGCAGGCATCTATACACACAGGGAAGTCCTTGTGTGGGTTTGCAATCTTCAGCAAAGGTGCATTGGTTAGAAGGTATTTCAGCTCTTCGAATCTCTCTTCACATTCTGATGTCTAAATTAATTTAACTCCCTTTTTATGAAGGGAAGTGATTGGGCAACCAATCTTGGAAAATCCTTTTATGAACCTCCTATAGTATGATTCCTGCTAGGCCCATAAAGGATCTGATATCATATACATCCTTTGGGGTACGCCAATCCATGATGGATTTAATCTTGTGAGGATCAACTGCCATCCCTTCTTCAGAAATAACATGGCCTAAGTAATGGACTTGTTTATGGAAAAATTCACACTTGCTAAACTTAGCATAGAGTTGATGTTCTCTTAGTACTTGAAGTACTAACTTAAGATGTTCTTCATGATATTCCCTATTTTGAGAATAGATTAGAATATCATCAATGAAAACCAATACAAGTTTGTTTAAGAATTTATTGAGTACATTATTCATTAAGCACATAAAAGTGGTTGGTGCATTGGTTAGCCCAAATGGCACCACGACAAATTCATAGTGACCATACCTTGTCCTAAAGGTTGTTTTGTGGATGTCTTCATCCTTAATTCAGACCTGATGGTATTCAGACCTCAAGTCAATCTTGGAGAAGATTGTAGCACCCCTTAATTGGTCAAACAAGTCATTTATCCTTGGCAAGGGATACATATTCTTTATGGTCATCTTATTGAGTTGCATATAGTCTATGCACAACCTAAGTGTGCCATCCTTCTTTTTCACAAGCAAGGTTGGTGCTCCCCACGGAAACACACTAGGCCAAATGTAGCCTTTGTCCATCATTTCCTTTAGATGTAGTTTGATCTCAACTAGCTCTAGTGTACTCATTCTATACAGCATTCTAGACATTGTCACCTCTCCTGATGGAATTTCTATTGAAAATTCAATATCTCTTTGATCTGAAATTGATCTTTAAAGACTTGGCTAAGTTTTAAGCATGTATTCATTTACTAATTAGGAATAATGAAAGAAGAAGAACTTAATGAGATATTATAGCATCCATCATTAGGAAATGTAGATCATAATACAAGCACAAAGAGCAGCAAACCATAACAACAAAGTTGTTAATGGAGTTTGACAAGATTGCCTACGTCTCCGGACCTTTGTCTCAATGGGTGAGGCTTTCGTGTTTCTCTTAAATGATTCAAAATTACATTTGAAAAGTGTCAAAAGGATTAAAAATTGGTCTGGTTGTGTTCTTCTCAGCCTCAATAATCTAACACAACTGACGGCACTGAAAAAGGTTGAGTGTAGTTCCTGGAATTGGCCCGCAAAGTTCCCCTCTTCAATGGCTTCCCTACATAAAAATGGCTTTGGCTTTCAAATTCCTCAGCATTTCTCTAGTTATGAACCTCCTTAATGTTTCTAAGAACCCTTGGTTTATATATATGTTGATTTGGTATCAACCACCCAACTTCCTCCCAATATATGGCCTCAAATCGGGCTCTAGATCCCCCAATAATGGTTAAAATCCATTAAAAACAAGCTGAAAATCCACAAAAATCATATTATAAAGTCATAAAACCCATTTTTTGAAAAAATTATGGGCGCATCCCCCTTCTCCCAGGATCCATGTCATATGCACTAAAATATCCCTGATCCCACTATTAAGGATATCTACTACAGATCTAGTGTTTTTTCTTACAGATCTGATACATTGGGGGTTTTTGAATGCGTTTTATCTTCAGATCTGATACTCTGGGGATTTTTGGATGTGTTTTAGTTAGGTACTTGAGATGTTTTGTGGTTGTTGCATGTGCATGTTATATGTTATGGTTTAAACAGTATATATATGATGCATGTGAAACTAAGGAACATCAACCACCCAATAATATGTATTATTATATTCAAGCATGGAAATACAACGAAATACTGGAAATATAGAAGATAGTCTTCAGTTAGATCTCATGGATCGTCACTGGAATATAAGAAAATAACATAAAATACCCATGATCATAAGATGAAGGCATATCTAATGCATGCATGGATAGATCGGCAAAATCGGTGGTTCTGGAGAAGCAAGGTAACCGCTACAAATTGGAAAACTCGTCCAGAAGGTTATACCCATCGGAATGAGTTAGAAACTATCCCAATAGAAGTTCTCTGGCCTCTATAATGTTACTGGTGATTTTCGGATGACATATCTTGCCTTTGATGCTCTGGATCTCATCCCCTGGGGGTCTATGCACCTTCTGGCTCTCTCGATGCGCCCCAAATGATTCCACCAACGGAATCAGATGTTATAGGACTCAAAATGATAGCCTTGCCAAATTCGGAACTGGGTCGGAAGGGTTTCCCCGGATCTGCTCTGATGCTCTATCTATAACCCCAACTGTCCTTCCAAAAGAGTTGTGCCCTAAATGGTTGAATGATGTGCTATGAAAGATTTCACCGTCTGAATCTGATGGAAAGTGGCTCAATCTATGCACCCTGGCTGGATCTCAACTGGGTCAGAAGGAAACTGCAATCCAAGATCTGATCTTGTGAAGCTACACAAACCCTCTATCTGACTTGAACCCCCACCAGTTGAGCTACGCAACACTGATAACTGGATACTCCTGAATAGCACGGTGAAATACCTGGATGGTATCTCTAATGGGCTAGGGTGTGTCTCTCAACATGGAAACCTATCAATGCTGGTGGTTTCCTCTAGATATCCACAAAACAATAGAAATCGAATCTCTTCCTCCTCTAGGAACTCTCAACATCAAATCATAACAATGCATAATGAGGAATTAGGTCGAATTCCTCCCTTTATACTCTTCCCAATCTAATTCACCACTGACCTCACTTAAGTTAGGCGATTTTTCTCCTAAGGTGAATAATTAATTAATTAAGTCCCCCTTTAGCACCTTTTCATTCTAATTCTTCATTAACTTAGGCTTAAGTGACTATTCCTATGATTTTTGGCTTAATTCATCGTTTAGCCACCAAATCACCCTTATTTCTCCCTTTTCTTCCCTGTTTGTGCCTGACTATAGTCTACGAGAACACATAGACTACTAAGTCACTCCTTGTTGACCTACTCTTGGGAACGGGACATCACAGTCCTCCCTTCCCAAGATTGTTTTTCCTCAAGCAACATCAATCCTGGGTGCTACAAAATATGCTCTCCCTCCCATGTGGCATCCTCCACTGGAAGACCCCTCCATCTAACCAAGCACTCCATGATGATGTTTCTCCTCAACCTGTGCTCTCTCTGCTCTAGTACCTCCTCCAGCACTAGCTCCAACTGGCCCTCCTCGTCCAAGGGTGGCAACTCCTCTAAAATACTAATATGTTGTCCCATGTCCTTTTTAAGGCAAGAGACGTGAAACACGTTATGGATCTTGCTACCCTCTGGTATATCTATCTTGTATGCCACCTCGCCTATCCTCCTGATGATTTTGTATGGCCCATAAAAATTTGGCTTCAGCTTCTCTGCTCTACTCCTCTTCAAGGAGTATTGTTTACATGGTTGTAATCGCAGAAAAACCAAATCCCCTACCTCAAAACTATGCTCGAATCCGTGTCGGTCTGCATAGATATTCTGTTGGTTCTGATTCATCTGCAAGTTATCCCTTATTTCCTACAAAATCCTCTGACTCTCCTCCACCCAGTCTTTGGCCCCCGGGACCCTAATGTCCCCAAACACAGTCTCCACAAAGGAGGGTGCATCATATCTGTAAAATTCCCTAAACGGTGACATCCTGATAGACATATGGTAAGTTGTGTTGTAGCAATACTCACCCATGTGTAACCATCTCACCCATGTGCATTGTTGCCCCCTGACATAGTTCCTCAGATACCCCTCCACCCATTTGTTGATGATCTCTGTCTGTCCATCTGTCTGTGGATGGTAGTTGGTACTCGTAGTTAGCTTTGTGCCTATCAACCTGAAAATATCCTACCAAAACGTGTTGATGAAGCGCCCATCTCTATCACTGACTCTCTACCTAGGTAAACCATGCAACCAGAATACCTCCCTAAAAAACAACTCTACTACCTGTATGGCCTTGTAGTCTGTGGGTATGGCAAAGAAATGTGAAAATTTGGTTAGCCTATCGACCACCACAAATATACAATCCTTGCCCTGCACTAGAGGAAGGCATGTAATGAAATCCATAGAAATGTTCTCCCATTTCTGCTCTGGAATGGGTAGAGGTTATAGAAACCCTGCGGGGTGTCTCTGATTGGACTTGTTCTGTTGACAAGTCATGCATTCCCGGATGTGTTTCAGCACATCATCCTTGAGAACCTTCCATGAGAATCTCTCCCTGATCTTCATATATGTTTTGAAGTACCCCTGATGCCTTGTTGTAGGCGAATCATGACACACCTTCAGAATTTTTCCCTTCACGATAGATTTTGGAACCAGGTAGATCCGGTCCTTGTAGAAAATGACATCATCAAGAACCCAATGTCTATCATCAATCACTTATCCATCCATCACCTCACAAGAAAAATTGTTTTTGGAGTACTCCACCAACAAATGATCTTTCCAATCTGTACAAATGTCCATCATCGAACATCCTGTTGGCCTCTTGGACAAGGCATCTGCTACGATATTCCTTTTCCCCTTGACATACTCAATTTCAAAGTCAAAGTCTTGGATCGTTGAGACCCACTTTTGTTGTCTCTCATTGAGGTCTTTCTGATCTAATAAATACTTGAGACCGTTATGATCAGTATTCACTACAAATCTGTTGCCTACCAGATATTGCCTAAATTTGGTTAAGGCATGCATGATCGCTAGCATTTCCTTATCATAAATAGGATAGAGTCTCTCCAACTTGTTGAGATTACTGCTCTCAAACACAATCGAGTGTCCCTCCTGCATCAAAACTTCTCCAATCTCCACCCATGATGTGTCACACTCTAAGACAAATGGTTGTGAGAAGTCTACAAGGGATAGAACAAGGCATGTGCTCATAACCTCCTTCATTTTGTCAAATGTCTATTGTGACTCCTCTGTCCAATGAAAAGAACCCTTCTTGGTCAAGTTTTTGATTGGTTCTCCCAACTGTGAAAATCCCTTGACAAACCACTCGTATTAATTGCATAACCCAAAGAATCCTCTTATCTTCGTGAGGTTCTTGGGCATTGGCCAATACAAAATGGCCCTGATCTTTTCCTGGTGAACATGTACTCCTTGCTCATTGATGATATGCCCTAAGTACAGTAGTTCTCTCATGCCAAATTCACATTTGGACTCATTGGCATATAATGATTTTGCTTGCATAATATCCAAGACCTCCCCCAAATGTGTCAGATGCTCATCCTATGTCTTGTTGTAGATCAATATATCATCGAAAAATACCAGCAGGTACTTCCTCAACTGTCCTCTAAATATATGGTTCATGAAAGACTGTAAAGTGGTTGGTGCATTGGTCAATCCAAATGGCATGAACAAGAACTCAAAGTGTCTGAAATGGTATCGGAATGTTGTCTTCTCAATGTCCTTATCCCTGATGTTGATCTGATGGTATCCTGTCCATAGATCAATCTTAGTGAAGAAAATTTCCCCATGTAACTCGTCCATCATCTCATCTATGCATAGGATGGGGTATCGATTCTTGATCGTTTTCTTGTTGAGAGCTATGTAATCGATGCACATCCGTAACATTCCATCCTTCTTCAGTACAAGAACGACTGAATATGCAAAAGGACTCATGTTGGGCGTAAGTCACATCACTGTGACGAAAGATATGTTCCATCCTCTTTGTCGATATGGCTCGAGGTGCCCCTATAGACATGCCTCTTAGCACAACTCTTGATCCACTAGCATCTCTGAAGCTCAAGGTAAACATTTGATAGTTGAACTCAATCTCCCCCAATGAATATAACCGTACCCCCAACACGACATCCGTATCTGATAGGTCAACTACATAGAAGGTGTTTGTTAAGGTGTAGTTTCCTAGTTTGACCTCTAGGTCTGGGATCATGTCCAAACATGTCATCGTGTATCCATCTACCACTAGTACGTGGAATCCCTCAAACTCCTCAGTGCGTAACCCCCTCCTGGATACTAAGGACACATCAATGAAGTTGTGGGTGGCCCCGCCATCAACTAACGTTTTCATGTGCAGCCCATGTACAAGGCCCTTGAGCCTGAGAGTGGTGTACCTGGGTGCTCCTAAAAGGGTGGCTATGGTTCCCCCCTTCACCTCTTTACGAGGTTTCATCTCCTCCTTGGCCTGTGCCCCTGCCGGTATCTGAGGTTTCTTCAGTTGATGCTCTGGATCCTTAGTGGTCTCATCCATTGAATAATTGTCTCCTCATACCCCGATATCCTCATCCTACTCATCACTGCCTAATTCCACTTCAATGTAGTGGAGTTGTCCCTTTCCCAGGCATCTATGCCCTTGGACCCAACAGTCTCTGCAAGAGAAGAAAATCTTCTTCCTCATCAACTCTCGTCTCGTATCATCATCTATCTTGGGCTTACCCTTCCATTCCCTTTGAGGATTCTTATGATCCTTGTCTCTCTGTGGTACAAAGGTTTTGGTAAAGGGTTTAGTTTTTGGCACAGTGTCCGCCAAATATCTAGTGCATCGAATGGCATCTTGCAAGGTGTGAGGCCGGTATGCCTTCACCCATCCTCTCAAGGGTTCTGTAAGCCCTTATGTGAATAACATCTTAAGCTGGGGCTCGGATATATATGTCACTTCCATTGCTACCCTTTGAAACTTCGGGATGAATATCTATGTTGTGCCAGTTTGTCTCAACTAGGCTAGATCTCTGAAATGGATCTTTGGATCCCTCCTGTCAAATATATCCATGAGTCTCTCTGTGAACTCTCTATAGGAGGTGATGAAATTGTGGCCCAATGTCACCAATCCATGATACCACCACTCATGTGCCTCACCCTCTAGTTTTAAGGTAGAGAAATTGATGGCTTATGACTCGGTCATCTGGTTGAGATTGTAGTAGGTGTCTAGCTTCTGTACCAAAGCTCTGGCGATGCATTTGGATCATCTATCGAAAGAAGTTATGGTGAGTTTACCAACTTTTTAGATGAATTCAATGTTATGCCCATGATTTTGTTGCGGCCCTCCTCTTTGTGGCTCTCTGGTGCGATTCCTAAGTCTGAGTCCACAATACTCGACTAAGGTCATATCCTGATGGAAGTCACGGCCCAATGCTATATACTCCCTATGATACTCTGCAATGTCCTTTGCATGAGTGGGTGGTCTTTGTGTTATCGGCATCTGTGCTACTATCGGGGGTGCCCTCTGGAAATTGGGAAACAAAGGTCGGGGAATCCTACTCACAAAGGTGTATGTGCGAGTGGGTGACTGGGGTATATTGCCTTCCCCTGAGTTCCCCTGTGCTGCATGTGGGGCTTTTGTGCCCAGGATTCCCACCATAGCCAGTCTATCAACCAGCTGAGCCAAGGACTGAGACATGGTCCACTGACTGACCAACATATCATTGTTAACCTGCATGAAGGCGACCTCTAGTTCCATGGGGGCCTTACCACTACCCTTTGGTCGCTCATATTTGTCTCCTAGCATCCTTTCTACCTCTTTCTCAGCCTCACACTCTGCCCTTCTCTATGCTTCTCTTTGTGCCTCTTCCTCTTCCTCTGAACTGGGTGGGAAAGGTGGAAAGTAAGGCCTAGGGCTTCTTTCCTTGCGTCTGATGTAAGTGGCATATTTGTCACCTGCGTGCTCATGGCCAATCTGGGTCTTCTATTGTACTCATCATCTTTAGTCACAGGTTAGCATGACTAAATCTCTAATACCACTGAAATATCCTTGATCCCATTGATTGGGATATCTACTACGGATCTAGTGTTATGTCTCACAGATCTGATACACTGGGCTTTCTGAATGCGTTTTATCTTCAGATCTGATACTTTGGGGGCTTCTGGATGCGTTTTAGTTATGTGTTTGAGAATTTTTTTGGTTGTTGCATGCGCATCTTATATGTTATGGTTTAAATAGTATATATATGATGCATGCGGAAATAAGGAACATCAACCAGCCAATAATATGTATTATGAGATTCAAGCATGGAAATACAATGAAATACTGGAAATATAGAAGATAGTATTTAGTTAGATCTCATGGATCGTCACTGGAATACAAGCAAATAACCTAAAATACCCGTGATCAAAAGATGAAGGTGGATCTAATGCATGCACAGATAGATCGGCAAAATTGACGGTTCCAGAGAAGCACGGTAACCACTACAAACTGGAAAAATCGTTTGGAAGGTTATACCCATTAGAATGAACTGGAAACTATCCCAATAGAAGCGCCCTAGCCTCTAGAATGTTATTGGTGACTGTCATATGATAGATCTAGCCTCTGATGCTCCGGATCTCATCCCCTGGGGGTCTGTGCACCTCCTGGCTCTCTGGATGTGCACCAAATGATTCCACCAATGGAATCATTTTTATAGGACTCAAAACGATCGCCTCACCAAATGCAGAATTGGGTCGGAAGGGTTTCCCCAGATATGCTCTGATGCTCCGTCTATAACCCCAACTGTCCTTCCAAAAGAGTTGCACCCTAAATGGTTGAATGATGCACTCTAAAAGATTTCACCGTCTAAATCTGATGGAAAGTGGCTCAATCTATGTGCCCTAGCTGGATCTCAACTGGGTTAGAAGGAAAATGCAATCTGAGCTCTGATCTCGTGTAGCTACACAAACACTCTATCTGACTTGTGCCCGCACTAGCTGAATTGCACAACACTGATACTTGGATACTCTTGAATAGCACAGATAATACCCAGATGGTATCTCTGATGGGCTAGGGTGTGTCTCTCAACACCGAAACCTATCAATGGTGGTGGTTTCCTCCAGAAATCCATAAAATAGTAGAAGTCGAATCTCTTCCTCCTCTGGGAACTCTCAACATCAAATCATAACAATGCATAATGAAGAATTAGGTCAAATTCATCCCTTTATACTCTTCCTAATCTGATTCACCATTGATCTCACTTAAGCTAGGGGATTTTCCTCCTAAGGTGAATAATTAATTAATTAATTAAGTCCCCCTTTAGCACCTTTTCGTTCTAATTCTTCATTGACTTAGGCTTAAGTGACTTTTCCTATAATTTTTGTCTTAATTCATCGTCTAGCCACCAAATCACCCTTATTTCTCCCTTTTCTTCCTTGTTTGTGCCTGACTATAGTCTATGGAAACACATAGACTACTAAGTCACTCCCTGTTGGCCTACTTTTAGAAGGCATCACATACATGATTCCATATGGCCAAGTGCTAGGTGATTAGCCTCTGGTCTTGGCTCCTGGTCCTGCAGGTATGGCAATGTGGCCAGGTCCTTACCTTTCACGCACAACCATCTGGTCTAGTCCCCGAGTCCGCAGCTCTTGGTCACATGCCTTGGCTAGCGGGGCTAGCCCTGTCGACCGAGCGCTATCCCCACAAATGTGCATATTCCAACTTTAAATACATGTTATGCCACTTGTAACAACAAGAAACACACGTGGAGAGTAGATTATCCCACATTTGATATTTCGTTTCCTTTCCAGTAGGTCGGCGATTCGAATCTCATGGAGGCGGAAAAAATATTTTACCCAGCCAATATTGGAAAAATATGGGGTTCCACATGGTGCCCTCTGATTGAGCCATGTGGGTCCCTGTGATTGGACCATATGATCCAGTCAACACCCAGTCAGCATACAGTCAGCTACCAAATCATCGTCGTACAACCACGTCACTTGTCCAGTCAGTTTCCATGTCAGCATCCATATTTCCCAGTCACCCTGCCATGTCATCATCCATACAGCCCAATCACCCTACCATGTCAGCATATGTATAGCCCTTTGTCATATGTACTGCCATGTGTCATCCTGTCATTGGGTCACGTCATGTACAGACTCCATGTGTCATCAGTACACTGCCACGTCTCAATTCCGTACTGGTCCAACTCAACCCGAAAATGACAAAATCGAGTGACACGTGTCACCTCCTGGTGCTTCCACGTATCGTGGTGATGTCATCATGATGTCATGTTGACATCACCTGTCGTACTATTGACGTCGGCAGTATGACATTTTGACTTTGACTAGTTTGACATTTTCATGTTTGGGAAATCGGTCAGAACGCAATATCTTTTGCATATGGCGTCCATTTGTGAAAACAATTGTATGGTCGGAATTAGTGCGAAGATACAGACACAATGGTGTTAGTTTCGTCTAATTCCAAGAACTTTGATTTTTAGGCCTTCCTCGATCCATTTTGGATCATGCCTCCCCACTAAGACCTTTTGGTCCTCCAAAAGGGTATTTACCAATCATCAAGTGCAGGATAGGCCACCCCACTTATCCTTTGTATTTAAACTTTGTCCTGTGCACCTATTTCATTAAGATCAATTGCAAAAAAACCCTGACAACTGACAGCATATTGTTAACCACTTGTACTCTTTCACATCTTACTAAAGCCACTACCATCCATGTTGAAAACATTAGCAACGATAACATCATAAATATGACGGTAAATGAGCTAATATGTTTGATGTGCCTGCATGACATTAGCTTATCTTTAAGCAAAGTATGATTGAATTTCCATTCTACAACCATCTCATGTTCATGCTTAAGATCAATTGCTTTACTTGGCACAATTATAGGTGTGTTTCTTTCATAAGTTGTCTTCCTTAATTGTTCGATTGTTTGAAGAGATTGATTTGTTTTATGTGATGAGCATGTACAACATATTCATTGCCTTATTTAGTTAAGTGATATTGATTATGTTCCCAGTATAATATTTCTTTGCGATCATACAAATAAGGGTTGCCTAAGACCATTCCACATTCATTGAGTGGCACCAAATCACACGTTACCTCATCCACAAATTTTGATGAAATTGCAAACTTTAAAGTGTATTGCTTTGTTATGTACAATTTATGATTGTTGTTTATCCATTTAAGTGAGTAAGGTTTATGATGTATCTTAGTTGTCAATCCCAATTGTTTAACCACTTCCTCTGAAATCAAGTTAGATTGAGATCCACTATCTATCAAAGTGTCGATCTTAGTATGTTTCATTATCACCCGTATGTGAAACAACTTACTTCTAGAATCATATCCATTAGCAATTTTACCTTTCAAACCAACTGTTGTGATTTTAGTATCATCACCTGAATCATATCCCAAGTCTGTTGGTCATGTTGTTGTTGCAACTGTTTTCCTCCCCTTCCTTTCTTTGAACCATTTTGGTCTCTTCTCTGGGTGCAATTTCCAGCAATGGTCATCATGATGCCCTTCTTTCTTGCAATGCTTACAAGAGAGATTATCTTCCTTTCTTGTCATTGAATTTTATTTCTTTCCATTCCCCTTCCTTTTGTCCTCTTTCCTTGAAGATGATTCCCCTGATACACCAACTCATGTTTTCCCTACTTCAATGTATGTTGCTTGAACAAAAACCTCATCAAGATTAGTAGGTCCAAACATAAATACAGTGTTTTGAATATGTGCAAGTAAACCTCCTATATACTTCATAAGAGTTTCTTGGGTATGTAATGGAATATTTAGCATTAATGCCATCTTACGAAATTCATATGTATATTCTTGCACCGTTTGTCCCTTTCTTAGTTTAAGACTTTTCTATTCAATTAAATCTTTCTCCTTACAACCCAAAGGATAAAATTGTTTTCTAAGTGCAAAAACAAAATCTTTCCATGATGGAAATACATTAACAACTTGTTGCGTGCCATTTTGCAGCTTACTCTTCCACCAAATGAGTGTTGTGCCTGCAAGACAAAGTGATTCCAACTTGATTTGAGTTTCCTTATCCTTGATTTGTTGCACACTGCAATAAACTTCCATCTGTATGACCAAGTTATCAAGCCTCTCAGCATTGACTTCACCATCATACATGGGTAATTCAAATTTCACATCAATCTTAAGTAAAGGCATATCATGTTTATGTTTATGGGAATGTGTTTATTGTGGTGGATTTTGAACTTGTACTTGAAGAAGAAGAAGTTGATGGAGAAGAAGGAGGTGAAGGAGGAGGTTTATGAGGATCCTCTCCTTCTTCACTTTTGTCTTGTTTTGAAGATTCCCCTTGGAAAGGCCTCTTTTTTTCCAATTAATCCTCATATAATACCTTTACCATCTCATACATGGTGAATAAATTATTTTTCAACTCGATCTCATTCTGAGACATGCCTCTTTCTGATGCCATATCCTCACTTTGAGAAGTCTTGTTTCTCGATCCAATCTTTGAATCCCCTTCTACAATATCGCCTTCACCATGACTTATCTTTTCCCTGGTGATCATGCAAACTCAAAAACCAACTGTCAACTTGCTCTATTACCACTAGATCCAAAATTGATCTTTAAAGACTTGGCTAAGTTTTAAGCATGTGTTCATTTACCAATTAGGAATTAATGAAATAAAAAGAACTTAATGAGATATTATAGCAGCCATCATAAGGAAATGCATATCATAATCCAAGCACAAAGATCAGCAAACCATAACAACAAAGTTATTAACGGATTTTGGCAAGATTGCCTACATCTTCGGGCTTTTCTCTCAGTGGGTGAGGCTTTCTTATTTGTCTTCAATGCTTCAAAATTACATCAAAAAAGTTTCAAAAGGATTACAAAATGGTTTGGATATATTCTTCTCAACCTCAATAATCCAACACAATTGACGGCACTGAAAAAGGTTGAGCGTAGCTCCCGGAATTGGCCCACAAATTTCCCCTCCTCAATGGCTTCCCTACATAAAAATGTCTTTGGCTTTGAAACTCCCCAACATTTCTCATGTTATGAACCTCCTTAATGTTTCTAAGAACCCTTGTTTTATATATATTTGGATTTGGTATCAACCTCCACACTTCCTCCCAATATCTGGCCTCAAATCGGGCTCCAGATCCCCCAATAATGGCTAAAATCCATTAAAAATAGGCTGAAAATCCATAAAAATCATATTATAAAGTCATCAAACCCATTTTTGGCAAAAATTATGGGTGCAACCCCCTTCTCTCGGGCTCCTGGTCATATACACGTTGCCATATGGCCAAGCACTAGGTGCTTGGCCTCTGGTCTTGGCTCCTGGTCTTGTGGGTATGGTCATGTGGCGAGGTCCTTACCTTCCATGCACAACCATCCGATCTAGCCCCCGAGTCCATGGCTCATGGTCATGTGCCTTGGTCGACAGCACTATCCCTATTGACCGGGCCTTATCCCCACAAATTCACATATTCCAACTTTAAATACTCGTTATGCCACTTATAACAACAAGCATCACATGTGACGAGTAGGTTAGCCCACATTCGGTAGTCCTTTGCCTTGCCAGCAGGTCGGTGGTTCAAATCTCATGGAGGCGGAAAAAATATTTTACCCAACCAATATTAACAAAATCCAGAGTGCCACATGGAACCCTTTGATTGGGCCATGTGTCACCCTATGATTGGACCGTATGACCTAGTCATCACCCAGTCATCATACACAGTCAGTTGCCATGTCAGCTACCACATCACCGTCATACAGCCACGTCACATGTCTAGTCAGCTACCACATCAACATCTATATTGCCCAGTCACCCTGCCACATCAGCATCCATATATCCCAGTCACCCTACCATGTCAGCATCCATATAGCCCTATGTCGTTTGTACTGCCACGTGTCAACCTATCATTGGACCACGTCATGTACGGATTGCCACGTGTCAATTCTGTATTGGTCCAACTCAGCCCGAAAATGCCAAAATTGAGTGACATGTGTGACCTCCTGGTCTTGCCACGTATCTTTTTTATGTCATCATGACGTCTTGTTGACATCACATGTCGTACTGCTGACATCGACAGTATGGCCTGTTGACTTTGACTAGTTTGATTTTTTGCTTGTTTGGGAAATTTGCTAGAACGCGATATCTTTCGCATACAACGTCCATTTGCGAAAAAAAATTATATGCTCGAAATCAGCACGATGATTCGAACACAATGGTGCTAGTTTCGTCCAATTATGAGAAGTTTTATTTTTAGGCCTTCATGGATCCATTTTGGATCATGCCTCCCCACTAAAACCTTTTGGTCCTCGAAAAGGGTATTAACCCGTCATCAAGTGCTGGATAGGCCACCCCACTTGGCCTTTGTCTTTAAAATCTGTCCTATGCACCTGTATCATCAAGATCAATTGAAAAACAACCATGACAATTGATAGCATATTGTTAGCCACTTTTATTCTTTCACATCATAGAAGCCACTACCATCCATGTTGAAAACATTAGTAGCGATAACATCAAAAATATGAAGGCAAATGAGCTAATATGTTTGATGTGCTTGCACGAAATTAGCTTATCTTGAAGCAAAGTATGATTGAATTTCCATTCTACAACCATCTCATGTTCATGCTTAAGATCAATTGCTTTACTTGGCACAGTTATAGGTGTGTTTCTTGCATAAGATGCCTTCCTTAGTTGTTACAATGTTTGGAGAGATTGATTTTCTTTTATGTGATGAGCATGTACAACATATTCATTTCCTTATTTAGCTAAGTGATATTGATTATGTTCCCTGAAGAAGATTTCTTTACGATCATACAAATAAGGTTTGCCTGAAACCATTCCACATTCATTGAGTGGCACCACATGACACGTTACCTCATCCACAAATTTTGATGATATTGCAAACTTTAAATTGCATTGCTTTGTTATGTGCAATTTATGATTGTTGCTTATCCATTTAAGTGAGTAAGGTTTATGATGTAGCTTAGTTGTCAATACCTATTGTTTAACCACTTCCTATGAAATCAAGTTAGATTGAGATCCATTATCTATCAAAGTGTCAATCTTAGTATGTTTCATTATCATCCTTATGTGAAACAACTTACTTATAGAATCATATCCATCACCAACTTTACATGCCAAACCAACTGTTGTGATTTTAGTCGCATCACCTAAATCATATCCCAAGTATGTTGGTTGTGTTGTTGTTGCAACTTTTTCCTCCCCTTCCTTTATTTGAACCATTTCAGTCTCTTATCTGGGTGAAATTGCCAACAATGGTCATCATCATGCCCTTCTTTCTTGCAATGCTTGCAAGAGAGCTTCTCTTCCTTTCTTGTCGCTGAATTTTCTTTCTTTCCATTCCCCTTCCTTTTGTCCTCTTTCCTTGAAGACAATTCCCCTGATACACCAACTCTTGTTTTCCTTGCTTCAATGTATGTTGCTTGAACAGAAACCTCATCAAGATTAGTAGGTCCAAACATAAATACATTGTTTCGAATATGTGCACGTAAACCTCCTATATAATTCATAAGACTTTCTTGGGTATGTAATGGAATATTTAACATTAATGCCATCTTACGAAATTCATCTGTATATTCTTGCACCGTTTGTCCCTTTCTTAGTTTAAGACTTTTCCATTCAATTAAATATTCTCCTTATAACCCAAAGGATAAAATTGTTTTCTAAGTGCAAAAACAAAATCTTGCCATGATGGAAATACATTACCAACTTGTTGTGTGCCATTTTTCAACTTACTCTGCCACCAAATGAGTGTTTTTCTTGCAATACGAAGCGATGCCAACTTGATTTGAGTTGCCTCATCCTTGATTTGTTGCACACTACAATAAACTTCCATCTGTCTGACCCAGTTATCAAGCCTCTCAGCATTGATTTCACCATCATACATGGGTAATTCAAATTTCACATCAAGCTTAAGTAAAGGCATATCATGTTTATGTTTATGGGAATGTTTTCTTGCGGTGGATTTTGAAATTGTACTTGAAGAAGAAGAAGTTGATGGAGAAGGAGGCGAAGGAGGAGGCTTAGGAGGATCCTCTCCTTCATTTTTGTCTAGTTTTGAGGATTCCCCTTGGAAAGGCCTCTTTTGTTCCAAGTAATCCTCATATAATACCTTTGCAATCTCAGACATGGCAAATAAAGTCTTTTGCAACTCGATATCATTATGAGACATGCCTTCCTCTGATGCCATCTCCTCACTTTGAGAAGTCCTCTTTCTTGATCCAACCTCTGGATCCCCTTCTACAAGCTCACCTTCACCATGACTCGATTTTTCCCTGGTAATCATGCAAACTAAAAAACCAACCATCAAGTTTCTCTGATACCACTTGATCTAAAATTGATCTTTAAAGACTTGGCTAAGTTTTAAGCATGTGTTCATTTACCAATTAGGAATTAATGAAAGAAGAAGAAATTAATGAGATATTATAGCAACCATCATAAGTGAATGCATATTTGAATTCAAGAAGAAAGAGTAGCAAACCATAACAACAAAGTTGTTAACAGAATTCGACAAGATTACCTACGTCTCTAGGCCTGTCTCAGTGGGTGAGGCTTTCTTATTTCTCTTCAATGCTTCAAAAGTGTTGTTTTTCTAAATAAAAGATATGATAGATGTATTATTACAAAGATGAGTGTTCCATATATAGGTAACATATGGTGACCATCCATGAAAGGATGTGTCCCTTGAATAATCAATAACTATTTATTATTATCATTTACTTATTATATATGATATTTAATAATCAATAATTATATTATTAATAATTATTATAAGAGAATGTCTTCCCGATGTTTTCCAAACATCAGCACTCCCTCTCAACGAGGGATACATCAACACGTGTATGTCAGTCTTGAGAGACATCTCTCTCCCACCTGAACCGAGGAGAAACTCCTTCTACAACTCTCCCTCTGAGCCAATTAACTCTCTCTAAGATTAGGCTCACTTTGGGTCTGCATGTAATAACATATAGCATCTTGAATCTTTAATATTCCTTGTCAAATCACCATGACTAGGACAAATACCACACCAAGATATTTCACCACAAGTACACACATGTGATTGAATGTTGGCTTGATGCTAACTGACACATGGAAAGAACTTCAAGCACCTCGAGTCCATATTATTCCTTGTCATGATCAAGGAAGGACTACGTCTGGGCCCATTTACCACAAGTGCATATTTATGATAAATGCATCCTATCTCCCTTGGTTTGTAGCCCAATCTAGGAGAAGGTTTGCCTAATGTTGAAACATCAATACTCCCTCTTAGATAGGGAGGTATCTTTCCATAGTAGTACACAACTATTGTCCAGAGACACACAGTCTCTGCCAGTGGTACACAACCACCATAGTAGCAAAAGGTTTGTCACACATGGCACTCCCTTGTGGACTTCTAGAGGCTACTCCCTCTAGGAACACTTAGGGTCAACTCTCCATAGTGTGTGACGCCAAGGGTCAACTCCCTTTACATGTCCTCATGTTCTCTCCATATGGGACATTGGGCTATAATCCCAAATGCACTTATCCCTTCTCGAATAAGTGTCCTCAAAGATCAACTCAACTCAATCATAGAGGAGTACAATCTACAGAAATTTTGTCACACATGGCACTCCCATGTGGACTTCTAGAGGCTATACCCTATAGAAACACTAGGGTCAACTCCCATAGTGTGTGATGTCAAGGGTAAACTCCCTTGACATGTCCTCATGTGCTCTCCACATGGGACATTGGGCTATAATCCCAAACGCACTTATCCCTTCTCGGATAAGTGTCATCACAGAGAAACTCCACTTAGTCACAGAGGAGTATGATCTGGAGAATGTCTCAAGAAGATGCAAACATCAACACTCCCTCTCAACGAGGGAGGCATTCTCTGCCACACCAAGTCTGTCACAAAAGTACTTGTACTTCATCCTGGTTTGGTAAGAAAATCAGCAACCTGCTCATCTGTAGGAAGGTCCAACACTAGTACTTCCTTCCTTTGCACCATTTCTCAGATGTAATGGTACTTTATCTCAATGTGGTTCGATTTTTCATGAAACACTGGATTATCTAAGATCTTCACACAACTTTGGTTACCATAATGAATAATGGTAGAATACAGCACATGTTCGGATAAATATGCAAGGATCTTGTGAAGCCACGCTGCTTCACGGACTAACATACTTAATACAATGTACTATGCTTCTGCTATGCTCAGAGCCACAAAATTTTGTTTCCTGCTACACCAGGAAACCATGGATGATCCCAAAGTGAAGCAACACCCGAAGTTTCTCTTTCTTTACATTGCGCTCCCTGCCCAATCAGAGTCAATGTATTCCTGCCATATCATATCAATACTGGAAGTATATCTCATACCATGTCGAACTATGCCTCGCAGGTATCTCAACACATGCTTCACAACAATCCAGTGTGTCTATCTAGGCTGACTCATAAACTGGCTAAGTGCACTCACTGCATAGAAAATATATGGTTTGGTGTTAATCAAATACATCAATGATCCAATCATTTGTTTGTACAGGGTTGGATCAATTTCATCGAAATCGGAAGAAGACACACATAGTTTCTTCGGATTCGTCACCATTGGTGTAGTCATGGGCTTCAAGTTCAGCATCCCAAACTTCTTCAATATCTCAATTGTGTACTTCCCCTGACTCAGGAAGATATCATCAATTTTCTACCACACCTCTAGTCCCAAGAAGTAGTGCATCATACCAAGGTCCTTCATCTCAAACTTAGAGGCCAACACATACTTGCATTCAACAATAAGGCTCTTTGTATCGGTGAGGAATAAATCATCACCATAGAGGACCAAAATTAGGGATAGACCATTAACAGTATTTATAGTATAGATTGGGATCAATATCACATTTGTTGAAGCCCAAAAATCATCAGGTGTCCATCAATCCTCGCATACCAAGCTCAAGGTGGTTGCTTGAGTCCATACAAGGCCTTCTTCAACCTACACACATGAGACTTTGTCTCATGTATCACAAAACCATATGGATGCTCGATGTATACTTCTTCCTCAATCTCTCCATTGATAAAGGTTGTCTTTACATCCATCTAATGTACTCTCCAACCCATGGATGTTGCAGGGGAAATAATCATCCGGATAGAAGTGTATCGAACAACAAGAGAAAAATTTCTCCTCATAATCTATTCTCTCCACCTGAGAGAATCCTCTAGCAAAAAATCTCATTTTGTGCCTCTCGATGCTCCCATCAACTATGTGTTTGATCTTGTAGATCCATTTGGAAGTCACTACAAAATTCCCCTTAGGTATCGGAAAAATATCCCACACATCATTCTTCATGATGGATTGATACTCCTCCATCATGGCATCTCTCCATACTGGCTGGCTAGATGCTTCCTCGTAACAAGAAGGCTCAGAATCAATGATGTATCTCATAGTTGCAGCATAGCATGAATAACTTTGAGGTCTCTTTCTCTCTCGGAAGGTACCATGAGAAGCTACATGTCCTTCTACCTCCTGCAGAGTCTAACGATTTGATGCAAGTATCTTTCGACCTACTACAATACATCTAGAAACATTAACTGGAGCTATATAATCAATAGATCAATTGGCTCAATTTTCTCCCTCTGAAAGGGAATGTCATCTTGGACCTTATTTGACATATAAATGTTTCCTCATGAAACCAATGTCTAATACATATCAAGGTTGCCTCATGGAATCAATGTCTCACAAGACATATCGAGGTTTCTTTGTGAAACCAATGTCTTGATTCATTCATCTGACCATCTGAGGTAGGTCATGATGAAGTCTACACCATCTTGCTCGTATGTGTGTTGAAGCATGGTTGCTTCATCTACACCATGTCTCAAATGAAATCTTGCGAGAAGCCTCTAAAGCCTCATTGCTTGCATGACTTACGTAATTGGCTACGATATATTCTACCTCTGCAGTATTGAGTGTTATAGAAGTCTTCTTCCATGAATCCTGACTGATATCAAGTTGAGGCAGCACCCTCTGGTGTGCTTTATGTCAACTGCACTCTCTTCCTAGTCAGAACTGTATATCTCTGCAGTGTTTTTTCATCTCCTGAGAAATATCCAACTGTACCACACTAGTACACTTGATCTACTACAACTTAGTCGTCTCAAATCATAATTGTTAGTTTCATTCCAATGGAATCGGAATTCTCCAATTTCTAAATTATTGACTCCCACATAGTACTTTTAGATGCTAGAAGCTCTGCATTGCCAAAAATGTAAATCCCGGTCTTGGCTCTTGATAGTGCCACGTAGACCCTATTTACTATCTTGAGAAACCCAATATTTCCTCTCGACCCTCCAATTCCCATCATTCTATTGCTCCTCGCCAGAGATAATATGACAATATTGGATTCTTCTCCTTGATAATTGTCCAAAGAACAAACTCGAGGAGTAGGTGAAACGACATCATTTATCTTCTCGTTTTGGATATTCCTGGGACAAAGATGGGCACTCAGGTGTGTTTGAATTTCATCCATATGGCCTTTATACATTGTCAAAACTATAATGTCATTGTTCTTATACCCTTGTCTCAGAAGATAAACACAAAGTTCCACGGCAAGCCGCGCTTCACTTATGTTAATCTTGTTGGCAGTATCCACGATCTCGGATTCCATGGCTTGATGATCTAAGAAAAACACATTTGTCTTGCAATGAAGGATAGATATCAGATATTAATCTTGAAATTGTGGGTCTCATTCTTCTCTGGCATCTTAGGGTTACGTCCTTGATCCCTTCACTTATCAATCTCTCAAAGAGGGAAACGTCTAATTTGTATTTGGTGCCCAATTCATATGTTGCAACAGAAGGATGCAACTACAAGTGATCGTCGAGGAGAATGAGATGTTGGGTGAAGGATCTAATGCAAGACATAACATGAGCCTCCAAAACCTCAGCAGCCTCTTCTATCACCACTATTTCTGCTCGCAATTCCTGGAGAAGTTCATAATGTTTAGCAGCCCCAGTGGTTTCCGACAAATTTTGCTTCTCCTAAAATTTTGAGGCTGGTCTTATGATCATGTTGAAGTAGCCCATCAAATTTTCTTTGTATCTCTTAGATAAATGATGTAGTTCCTCCTCGGCCTTTTCTTTGGATTTATGCAACCAATGATTATGAAGCTTGATCCTTGAATTTTTGGGTAATAACCATAAATCCTAGGAACTAAGTATGTCATCCAGAGATATATCTTATGAAGAAGACTCATTCGACACGTTTTGCTTCCCTTTACATTTCCCACCATTTTTTTCAGCCACTAGTTCATGTTCTTGGTTTTTCTTCATATTTACCTAGGCCCTCCCATGAGGGAGTCAGCCCAATCCTGCTTTGATACCATGTTGTTTTTCTAAATAAAAGATATGATCGATGTATTATTACAACGATGAGTGTTCCATATATATGGAACATATGGTGACCATCCATGAAAGGATGCGTCCCTTGAATAATCAATAACTATTTATTATTATCATTTACTTATTATATATGATATTTAATAATCAATAATTATATTATTAATTATTATTCTAAGAGAATGACCTCCCGATGTTGTCCAAACATCAACAAAAAGTACATCATAAAAGTATCAAACAAATTACAAACTAGGTTGGTTGAGTTCTTCTTGACCTCAAGAATCCAACACAACTGACGACACTGAAAAAGGTTGAGCGTAGCTCCCGGAATTGGCCCGCAAAGTTCCCCTCCTCAATGGCTTCCCTACATAAAAATGGCTTTGGCTTTCAAATTCCTCACCATTTCTCTTATTTTGAACCTCCTTAATGATGCTAAGAACCCCTGGTTTATATAGATGTGGAGTTGGTATCAACCTCCCAACTTCCTCCCAAGATACGACCTCAAATCGAGCTCTAGATCCCCCAATAATGGTTAAAACCCATTAAAAACAAGCTGAAAATCCATAAAAAACATATTATAAAGTCATAAAACCCATTTTTGGCGAAAAATTTGGGCGCATCCCCCTTCTCCTAGGCTTTTGGTCATATGTGCACTATCATATGGCCAAGAAGTAGGTGCTTAGCCTCCGGTCTTGGCTCTTTGTCATGTGGGTATGCCCATGTGGCCAGTTCCTTACCTTCCACGCACAACCATCCGATCTAGCCCCCAAGTCCCCAGCGCCTAGGCATGCGCCTTGGTCGGCGGGGCTAGCCCTGTCAACCGAGCGTTATCCCCATAAATCCACATATTCCAAATTTAAATACTCGTTATGCCACTTGTAACAACAAGCAACACACATGGCAAGTAGGTTATCCCGCATTCGGTAGTCCGTTACATTGCTAGTAGGTCGGCGGTTCGAATCTCATGGAGGCGAAAAAATGTTTTACCCTACCAATATTGGAAAAATATGGGGTGTCGCATGGTGCCCTCTAATTGGGCCACATTTCACCCTATGATTGGACTGTATGATCCATTCTGCACCCCTTCAGCGTACAATCAACATGCACAATCAATTGCAATGTTAGTTGCCACATCACCGTCGTACAGCCACATCACCTGTCTAGTCAGCTACCATGTCAGCATCCATATTGCCCAGTCACCCTACAACCTCATCATCCATACAGACCATTCCCCCTTCCACGTCAGCATTTGCATATTCCTCTATCGTTCATACTGCCATGTGTCATCCTGTCATTGGGCCACATCATGTACAGACTGCCATGTGTCATCCTATCATTGGGCCACGTCATGTACGGACTACCACGTGTCAATCATGTACTGGTCCAACTCATCTTGAAAATGCCAAAATCGAGTGGCACGTGTCACCTCCTGGTGTTTCCATGTGTCCTACTGAATTCATCATGATGTCATGGTGATGTCACCTATCGTACTGTTGACGTTAGCAGTACGGCCTAGCGACTTTGACCAGTTTGACTTTTTGCATGTTTGGGAAATCGTTCAGAATACGATATCTTTCGCATACGGTGTCCATTTGCGAAAAAAATTATATGGCCAAAATCAGTGCGACGAGCCAGACGCAATGGAATTGGTTTCATCTGATTCTGATAACTTTGGTTTTTAGGCCTTCCTGGATCCATTTTGGATCACTCTTGTTGGAGGTAGACTCGGTACCTCTTTTGGGAACACATCTTCATACTTTCTCAATATGGGATGGTCCTCTAGGCTTGGTTTTTCGTCCTCAGTAGATTCTAATACATGTATTTCATACAAAGGACATTCTTTTATCCAATACTTCTTCACTTGAAGTGTTGATATTTCTCTCACTGAGACAGGATTTTGAATCCCTTGTAGGGTTAAATTTCTCCCTTCTTCATTTTCACAATCCAAAATATTACTGTAACAGTCCAACTTGGTTTTATGGGCAGCCAACCAATCCATGCCAATCGGTAGGTTATCAGATCCTAAAGGAAGTATGTTTAGGTTCACTTGGGTGGGAAATCCACTTATAACGAATTGGCATGTTGGTATGACCTTTGTTACTTTTCTTTTGGTTCTAGTGGCTAGTTGTACCAACCATAATTTAACATGTTTAACTTGTTGCAATTTACATTTCTCAACAGTGTGAGGGGAAACATAACTCAAATTAGAACCAGGGTCAATTCAAATGGAAATAGGAAGGTTGGCAATCATACCTTCCATCTCCACCATTGAAGCTTGGTGATTATCTTGTCTATTATCCAAGTTTGCATAAATTTGTGGAATTCTCCTAGTCACATCATTGATTGTGGTAGCCTCTTGGACATTGTAGACCCTCCTATTGTTCTTTTTCCTATGGGGACAGTCACTCAACAAATGTTCATCTCCACAACCCCAAAATTTGAAGGGTTCTCTCTTTGTGTTATCAGTCTTACTTGGGACTACTTCGAGTGGTTTATTTCCACTCTGGGATGGAAAGTTTCTTTGATACACACTTCTAGTAGGAAGGCTCATCCTACAGCTTTTCCCATGTGTTATAGCAAGATTTGCCTCACCCTATGAAATCTTGCACAGAAGGCCTTTTTCCATTTCCCCATGCAGACTTATCATCCCTGTTTGTATATCCCAAAGCTAAAAAATACATATTTTCCACATGTACGCATCTTGCCTACTATACAGCATGTGTATATGCAGGTTGCACCAATACAGCCCACGTACATTGGGATTTGTGCCAAAAAATGAAAATTAATGTCGGGTTTCCATGTCATGACAAGAGATCTATGATCCTTGGCCTTCCATATATTGTAAACGTTCTGACTCAGCCCTTCAATTCCATTTGAAGGCTATAAATGGGCCAATTCTGGGCTATGGAAAAGGAGAGAAAGAATTCAACTTTGATAGCAAAGTTACTCTGGAGAAATTATTTACTTCATATTGAGTCTGCATCCCTTTGTCCTTTAAGTCTAAACACAGTGTTCAACCCCCAAGCTCTTCCCTTATTGATTGAGAACCTCATTTTTTCTCTTTTATGAGCTTGCCTTTGGTGGAGGATTGAAGTGGTGGAGGCGCAGCTAGAAGGAACTTAGTTTCTCGGTTTCAAACCATGCCGACACGGAAGTCTATAACATTTTCACTTTTGTTGATCATATATTAATAGAAATACTCTTTTCCCGTCCAATTGATATCTTGCAAATATTTGAATTATTATTCCATGGGCGTATTTGTCATGTTTACTAATGGATTATGCTATTGAATGTGATAACATCATTTATTATCACCATATGCTTGATTTGCTTGGTTGTTGAGGACTAGTTGCAGGTATATTGCTTTGGGTCAAGTGCTCAACGGTGGACTTCATCGAGCGTCTGGATGAGGTAGGCCTTTTATCTTGTCTTGCTAGCATGTTTGTTTACATAGCATACTTGAGAAGAGAGTTGGTTTCTGCAGTCATTTATGTTTGTTGTGGTCTACCCTATCCATGGAGATATTTTCCTCGTAACACCGTGGTTCTTAAATCTTGAGGATTTAAACCCCTTCTTCTTGAATACCGAATTGTTTTTCTTCTTCCATTATTCATGGGGTTATGTATTATTCTTGACTAGTTCATAGCAATACCTTGTCTTTCGAATAGTATCTTCTAAATTATTTGTCTCATCAAACTCAATTCTTTCATGGTATGACTGAGGTAATCCACTAATAAATCATTGCATATTTACTTTTCCATCCTTTATGTAGGGCACATACCTCATCAGCTCAAGAAATTTTTTGATATATTCATCTATGGTGAGTTGTCCCACCTTGAGTTCATAGAACTCCTTGGTCTTCCCATCAAAGTAATTTTTTGGCAGATACTTCTTCTTGAAGTATTTCTCAAATTGTTTCCATGACAAGTCCTTCTCATGGATTCCTTTCACATTCCTAAGGTCCTCCCACCAAATGGAAGCTTTCTCGTACAGGTTGAAAATGGCTATCTGAGCCTTTAAGTTTTCAGAGTAGTCATGGAATTTGAAGTACTTATTCAAGCCAAGTATCCAAACTTATGCTTCGTCCACCTTCTTAATATCTCCATCGAACGTGGGTGGTTTGTCTTTCTTGAACTCTTCAGGGTCATGAATCTTGCAATGTTTCCTCTTCTTTCTTCTCGTCTGAGAATGGGAACTAGTTTTTCCACTAGAAGATTCCTTGGAGTTGTCAGTTTCCTCAGAGGACTCTTTCAGTGAGTATCTCTTGGCTCCATGTTGGTCCTTCCTTGAGGTTCTCCTCCTAGTGTGGCCACTTTCAGGACCATGATTTTGTATCTCAGGTGTTCTTGGAGTTTTCTTAGTATGATGTTTGTCCACATGACTGGCAGCTGGACCATCTTGCAATTTCCTTTGTATATATGATAGACTTTGTAGTAAGAATGCATTAATTTTAGTTTGTTTTTCATGTTCCTTTATCAGCATTTCATTGTCAGCCTTACAACTCTGTAATTCTTCCATGATACTTCTTATATTTTCGGCCAAATCTGGAGGGGTTTCCACCGCCCTCCTTTCATCAGATTCTTCCTCTCTATTGTGGGAGCTTTCCCCCAACTCATGGTGTGTCACCATCCCTTACGTTGTAGTTTTATTGTTGTTCATTGACTACTTGAGTGTTGATAAAACATTTTATGTTAGTTAATGATCTAATAATTCATGAATAACACATATCATTGCAAAGTGAAGTCATCTTCTTTATTTGGAACATTACAAACATACAGTGCAGATTTCCAAAACATCTATAAATAGTAGAAGGTTTCATTTCTCTCTTCAGTGTAGATTCAGACAAGTTTCTTATAGAAGGGGGTAAGGTAGGGTGTTACCCCTTAAAGTTATCTAATAATATTTTTATGCGACTCATGCATGAGTGATCTGGATTATTTTCGGCACGAAATGAGAGCGGAGATATAATAAAGAAATGCACAGAGATATCGCGTATATACAATAATATAACAAAAATATATCAGAGATGAAACCATAAACACAGAGATACAGTAATACACGATTTCTATTAATGAAAGAAATGTACAAAGACTGTAAAAATATAGAGTGAAAGACTCGTTAGAATGGTGGCAGTTATCTCTGAGAAGAGATGTGACGGCTACTCGCATTTGCAAGAAGATGGTTACAATGAGTCTCTGAAGACCTTTTTACAATAAACAGGAATTCCAAAAACCCTAGACATCCAAAAACCTAACCCTAGGAGATGAAGCGCCAAAAGTCATGTGGGCCCCGTTTGGGTAAGTGAGTACATCAACTGCCCGGGGTCGTAACTTTTGCATACGATCTTCGTTTTAGGCGTGTGATAGCTCGTTGGACAGGTATTGTCGAGGAGATTCATTTTGGGGGATCAATCATGCCTTTGTCTATCATTGAGAATCTTTATCTCGAAAAACCTTCATTTGGGCCCTCAAAATGGCCCCGAAAGTTAAAAACTGCTAAAAATAGTAAATTGCCAAAATTGTTAGAAAACTGTTTTGAGCCAGTAGAAAAAAGTGGGTGGCCACCGATATCCACCTGGATCAATCCTCCCTCCTTAGGAAGAAATGGTCTCCATTGCATTGAGTTCCCGAGGGAGAGGGAAAAGCATTTGTTGAATCTGCATCTTGGTGAGTTGCTTGCCTTGTTGGAGATGTTGCGCTGCTCAGTTTGTGGAAGTTTGTCATGAACCTGTTGAGGTTGAGGTCATTCAACAAGTCAGGATACATGAGAGGACGATGTGCAGAAGGAATCTTTTCACTTTGTTGCAACCTTGTCGACTTGCTTCTGTTTGATAGAAGGTTCTTGGGGCGAGGCTGCAGTGGTTGCAATGTCCTTCTGTTCTCCTTTTGAACAGATTGTGAAGAAGCTAAATTTTGTAGTATGAGATACTACCTTGCGGCATTTTTTAGGTGGAACAGTAATTGGAACTACCTCTGGTATTCTGTATAGATGACCCCCCAGAGAAACAATGACATTGCAAGGTCGAGACTCATAAACAGCATGGCGCTTCCACATATATGGTTGGCCCAAGAGAACATCACAGACATCCAGTGGGGAAACATCACATAATACATCATCCTTGAAGGGTTGGATGTCGTATGACAATCGACATTGTTGGCTGACACAGATATCTCTTCCTTGGCGAAGCCACCCGATGTTGTATGGTTGCGGGTGTAGTTTTGTCGACAATCCCAACTGTTTGACGACCTCTACTGAGATGAGGTTTTTCTGGCTTCTGCTATCAATAATAAAATGCAGCAGGGTCCCCTTCACCCACATCTGTGAATGAAAAAGGTGCTCCCCCTCTTCAGGATCTGTTGGTTCTTCTGGTTGAATTGTTGCGGTCGCGACAATAGCAGTGGGGTCCGCGTCAATGATCTGTCCTTTACCATTATTTTCAAAATCATATTATGAATAAGGGTTTGACTCTTTGTCTTTGATCTTGGCCACCAATGATTGTTTTGAGCGACATTCATTGGTGTTGTGCCAGGGGATTTTGTGGAACTCACACCATTTTCCGGTGTCCTTCTTTGTCTTCCCGTGACCCTTCTTTTCCTGTGTCTTGGATTTGTTTTCAAGAGACTATTTGTTAGGGTCGTCTTTGTCATACTTCGGTTGTTGTGGATTTGTAGACCCGAACTCCCATTTGTTTTGGTGCTTAAATTTCTTCTCGATTTTAACAGCATATCGATAAGCAGCACCGAGTGATGAGATGTCTATAAAATCCATTTTAGTCTGGATGTATCTATGTAGAGCCCCACGGTATTTCAAAACCAAATTTCACTCAAAGTCTTTGATACCCAGCTTGGTGCACAAGGTATGGAAGGTATTGGTGAACTCTGGAACTGCTTGGCCCCTCTCTTGTCGCAGTTTGGTCCATCTCATGTACTGGTCCTCATAGTTGCCAACAGGGTAATACTACTCCTTTACCGCATCCACAAAAAAATCCCAAGTGGGATCGGCCCCGTATATTCTAGACTCCTCTGTGGAACTTTGCTCCCAGTAAGTTTCCCACCAATGTTTGACATGAGGGAGAGATTTAAGGAGTTCGAAAGTGATATTTTCTTTGTCGGAAAAATTGTGAACAGAGAAATAACCTTCTAGCAGAGTTAACCATTTTTCTAGGGCTTCTGCATCTATCTGTCCTTCAAATACAAGGATATCAAAATTAACTTGTACCTTGAAAGGCGAGGTGCCTCCAAAGTGGTCGCTTGATGAAGATGCACCTACTCTTATCAGCAGGCCTTGAAGGATGTGGGAAAAATTATCCATCATTTCATCCCTCTATCGTGTGAGAGCTTGCTCAAGATGTTGGGTATGTTTTATATTCTTTGCATGTGTGTGGGTGTGGGTGCGTCAGATACGACAAGCGGATTTTTCTATTTTTAACGGATTTGTAAATTAATCCCGGATTAAGGAATTAGGGTTTTGGTATCTACAAAATACCTAAAAACATTGTATATATTGTATGGCGAATGGTGAAATTCGATATAATGAAAATAAGAAAGGTTTTACCGGTTGAGGGTTTCCGGTATAAAATCTATGTGTACTCTGTGTATGAGCGATTTATTAATTTATGTATTGCTTAAGAATCTATATGCATTGCTTTACTTCGCAGGTTCAAAACTTACATGTGGTATCAGAGCTCGTTTTTGGCTTCAGAGGGACGCCTTTGTTGTTGAGGGTTTGGCTCAGTCTTGATAGATCAAGTTTATCTTGGGTCTGTGATAAACATGGGTTTAGTGGGAGATTTTGCAGTGGAGATTTGAGTAAAGAAAGAGGAATTACAAGCTCATCTAGAATCGAGATAGAGAAGTTCAATGGTAAAAACTTTGATCTATGGAAGCTCAAGATGGAGGACCTTCTTGTAGAAAAAGAACAATGGATCGTTGTGGATCTTGGTACACAGCCTACTGGTACACCATCTACAAGCACACAGGCTACTGGTACACAACCTACCAGTACACAAACTACTAGTACACCAGCTACTGGTATGTCAAAGGAAGATTGGGACAAGTTGGACAGAAGAGCAAGGAGTACTATTCGACTCTGCCTGGCAAATTCGGTGTTGTTGAATGTCTCGGGAGAATCTACAGCCAAGGAACTATGGGATAAGTTAGGGAATTTGTATCAATCAAAGTCCCTGGTAAACAAGTTGTTTCTTCAAAATAAGTTGTATCATCTTAGGATGGAAGATGGAGATTCTGTGACAGAACATCTAAATGCCTTTAATACTCTGGTAAGTCAACTTGGATCTGTTAATATTACGATTGCAGAAGAAGATAAGTGTATTACTTTGTTATGTTCTTTGCCAGACTCTTGGGATAATCTGGTTGTAGCAATAGGTAGTACCACTCAATCTACATTGAAGTATGAGGATGTAGTTGCATCTTTGTTATCTGAAGAGATGAGGCGAAAAAGCATGGATGATCACATCACAGATGATTTATTTGTAAGAGGGTGTACCCAAGACAGGAACCCTGGTAAGCCTTTGGGATGGAGATCTAAATCTACAGGTAGATCTAAGTCTCCAGGAAAATATTTGAGGAAATGCTGGAAGTGTGGTAAAATAGGGCATTATAAGAAAGATTGCAAGTCTAAGAAGG
>SNQJ01S0001482.1:239505-272030 GCA_010110895.2 Picea sitchensis | reverse complement strand
ATTTACTTAGGGCATATTGTTGGTGGAGGCGAATTAAAAATTGATCCCTCCAAGGTCAAAGTCATATTGGAATGGCCCAAGCCCAGCAATGTAACATAGGTAAGAAGTTTTTTGGGAGCAGCCCAATATTGGAGGAAGTTTATTGCTAACTTTTCTTCCATTGCAGCTCCATTACATGCAATGACAAGTGTCAAGCAAGTTTTCCAATGGGGAGGCAAGCAACAGAAGGATTTTGATACTTTGAAAGAGAAGATCAGTTCAGCGCTAGTTCTTGCACTTCCAAATTTAAGACAACCTTTTGAAATCCAAAAAGATGCAAGCAATTATGCAATGGGAGCAGTTTTGCTACAGCATGGTAAGCCCATTTGTTTTCAATCTGAGACTTTTAATGGTGTCGTGATTAACTATCCTACTTATGATAAGGAATTGTATGCATTGGTACAAAGTGTGAAAAAATGGAAACATTATTTGCTGGGAAAAGAAACCATTGTTCACACCGATCATCAACCACTGCAATACTTACAATCACAAATAAAGCTGCAACAAGCTAGGCACTTCAGATGGATGGGTTTTCTTCAACAATTCCACTTGGTCATCAGGTATAAGAAGGGCATTTATAACAAAGTTGTTGATATGCTTTCAAGGCCTATTATTAGTGCTTCAGTTATTCTTAAGCATAGTCCTATCATACATGAAAGTTATGTTGAGCAATATGCTTTGGATACTGATTTTAAAGAAGTATATGAAACTTTGTGTCATTCTAACCATGTTGAGGAATTGGATTACCATGTGCATGATAATCTTTTGTATCATCTTGGCAAGCTATGTATTCCACAGGGGGAAAGAATCAACATTATAAGAGAAGCCCATTCTTCTCTTATTGCTGGCCATTTTGGTGTAGGCAAGACAGTGGCTAATTTGTTGATTGATGATCAAGGAGAGCATGTTCAGATTCCTTCTATAGATGATTTTTCCCCATAATATCTTACAGAACTGCATGAAGACACCATCCTTGACAGGAGAATGCGAACTTCAAATCGAGGAAATGTGGAGTATCTTCGAGTTGGTCTTAAAGGTACAAATCCAAGCAAAGCCAAGTGGATTGAGGTTGGAAGAGTGAGGGAACTATACCCTCATCTTCAGATAGACTGAAAATAGTCTTTTGGAGGTCCAAAAGCTTTCCAATGGGGAGGTGTGATCAAGGGATCAAATTTTTCTCAAAAATTCAAAGTGCTCGGAATTACAAACCCAACGCAACTTGTTTGGGTTCAAATGGACGTCGGGAGCGAGAGATATCACGTTCTGTTCAAAATGACAAACAAGCAAAAAAAAAGGGATGTTGATTGTACATTCCGTACGGACGTTGACGTGGCAGGTCGTACAACACGTGGCAGGCAGTTATTGGGATAGTTGGCATGTGACATGGTTTGTTGGCAGCGAATGGGATGGCGACACGTGGCCCAATCAATGGTCACCACGTGTCACATGTTTATTGGATTAAAATCTTTTCACTTGGCAGGAGTCGACCCCGTGACCTCCGGGTAGGGTAAATCTTTGGGAAAGGTCATCCAACCGGCATGCCCGCACATGTTACTTAACATATATGTGCATTGTAATATATTTAACATTGAAAAAATGTGTGTTGGGGCGTGAACCGGGTCGGGGCTATGCCCCAGGCCATGGTTATATATTGTATTGCATACGACCGTTGCTACGGGCGGTTAGACCCACCGTAATATATGCTGTAACCGTTTGAAATGTGTGTGGTTTGATATAACATGTGACCAACGTGTATGCGCGCGGGTTTAAACCTTACGGTTTTGTCAATGGTTTGAAACTTTAGCCCTGTTGTGTATCGTGCGTAGTCATGTGGTGACCATGTGCCCACGGGCCTTGGTAGTTAAGGCTGGTGCATAACCATTCGACAGTTTGGACCGGTTGTGTGGTTGCGCCCGGTGCCAAGTTTTTACGCTTTAAAATGCGTGTGGGCTAGGTTGAGCCAACAAGGGTGTGTTTTGTAGATGCAGAGACAGTGAGCTTGAAGGGGGGACTTCCAGGAAGCATGTCTTCTTCTTTTTTTGGCCAAACGAGGTGCCAAAAAAGCCCAGCTAGGGGTTTTTGGACGTTCTGAAGCCATTGGAGTAGTCTATTTGGCATTTTGAGCATTGTAGAGCACATTTTTTAGCACTTTGAGCAAATAATACAAATGATCCATTGGAAGTTGGACCAGGAGATGTAGCCCAAGAGAGGGGTGAACTCCTTTATCATTTGTTGTGTTATGTGTTTTCTGTTCACTGATTATGTTGTTGTTTATATGCATCTTGAATGAGTAAATCCTATTAAAGTTGTGTTGCAAGGTTGATCCATTTGCATTTTAACACATAAATTTTACTTGCAAATATTTTTAAGAATACAAGTCTTCTTCATTTTTAGATCAGGTATAAAATCTATGTGTACTCTGTGTATGAGTGATTGATTAATTTCGGTATTGCTTAAGAATCTATATGCATTGCTTTACTTCGCAGGTTTAAAACTTACACAAGCAACAGATTGATAGGATCGGTTGCTCCATCGTTTTTCTTTTCTTCCACCATTGAGGGTTTCTTGGGTGTGCGAGAACGATTGTCTTCAAGAGACACAAGCTCAAGACCTAACTTGCTATACTCGAACCTCGTCGGGGACATGCACTGAAAAAATCATCAAGAGAAGCCTGCTCTGATACCACTGATTCGGATTATTTTCGGCACGAAATGAGAGCGGAGATACAATAAAGAAATGCACAGAGATATCGCGTATATCCAATAATATAATAGAAATATATCAGAGATGCAACCATAAACATAGAGATACAGTAATACACGATTTCTATTAATGAAATAAATGTACAGAGACTGTAAAAATACAGAGTGAAAGACTCGCTAGAATGGTGGCAGCTTACCTCTGAGAAGAGATGTGATGGCTACTCGCATTCGCGAGAAGATGGTTACAATGAGGCTCTGAAGTCATTTTTACAATAAAAAGGAATGCCAAAAACCCTAGACATCCAAAAATCTAACCCTAGGAGATGAAGCGCCAAAAGTCATGTGGGCCATGTTTGGGTAAGTGAGTACATCAACTTCCCGGGGTCGTAACTTTTGCATACGATCTTCGTTTTAGGCGTGTGATAGCTCGTTGGAAAGGTATTGTCGAGGAGATTCATTTTGAGGGATCAATCATTCCTTTGGATATCATTGAGAATATCAATCTCGAAAAACCTTCATTTGGGCCCTCAAAATGGCCCCAGAAGTTAAAAACTGCTAAAAAAAGTAAATTGCCAAAATTGCCAGAAAATTGTTTTGAGCCAGTCGGAAAAGGTGGGTGGCCACCGATATCCACCTGGATCAATGAGCCCAAGAAGGCCAAGTGTTGTAACCATGCTCTGCTACCAATTTGTAGCACACCCTACCCCTAAATACTCTTTTACGAGATGGGGCATCATAACTTCATTTTACTTAACTATCTCAAATCCTAATTATGGGATCTCCATCGGATTCTGTTCACCACGGGCTTTCTAACGATTGCCACCATACTAAAATCTGAGCTCTAGGTTTCAAGTTAGGGCTTCCCAAAGTTCTTCGGGTGTTCATTGGTTGAGGGCCACATGACATCCACGTGGATCCATCTCATTCGTACCATCCTCAAACTCCTACATCCATGGTGGAAGTCCATCCACCATCTAATCCAATAGTGGGAATTTGATCTTCATTTGACACATAAGCTACAGGGGAGTTTGGCATTCAATGCTTCGACGATGAGCATCCCTTTTCTCTTATGCACGCATGTCCTCCGGAGTCCTGAATTCCCGGACTTACTAAATGTCACCATGTAGCTCCTTCCTTCACCCCTTTTGGAACATACTTTCTAACACCTCAAGTCTCTCAGAGTTTTGAACTCCCAAATTCCCAAAGGAGCCCGGAATATTTCCATGTGGCCCTGGCCTTCGGGCCTTTCAACTTCTCCTCGACACCATACTCCAAACCTTCGGAGTCCCGAAGTCCCAGACTCCCAAAGGGTCCATTCTCGCACGTGGTGTTGTACTATATGTGAAGGAAAACATAGATGGGTCTTGCATACTCCTCCCTCCAAATGGGTCAAACGGTGAGTGTTAGGTGTGATATGCTACTAGGTAGAGATGACACGTGGCCCCTTCAGTGGGTGACATGTGTCACGTGTTAATGGGCCTATAGGGTCTGTGAAATGTACAAATCTAGGTGACACATGGCACGTTGATCGTGGGTTGACATCACCCTGGATGATGTCACGGTGCCACGTCACTTCGCAGCTCCAACATTCGATGGATTCTACCCACTCCACACTCCTTTGCTCCCAGAGTGGGACTTCGTCGAAGCATTGTACGTGAGTCCTTCCTTTTGGTTGATTGAACAGTTAAGAGGGATCTCAAAGGGTCCTTAGATCGACGATCTGCATTTCTTCGTAACTCCAAAATTCAGGAGTTTGGCGCGTAGTTTCTAGATTCCTCCCAGAGCTCTGAACTTCGAACCACGCCCGTTCTATTGCCATGTGCACCTAGCGTTCACGGCCAGGATTTACTCTGGCTTGCAGAGCTTTGAGGAAACTTGCACATTCTTTTGTTTACACTTTGATACCACCAGATAACTGGACTTTTGGATAGTTGTTGATCTATGGGCACACGTCCCTCTACTCTCAACGGTTCAGATCAACTTTGCGACTCTGAAATTCGGGATTTTTGGCATTAGACCACCCCTATTATCCCGAAGTGGTACTTCATCGAAGTACTTAGTGCTACCCCCTCACTAGGTTCGATATAATGGCTGAGAGAGATCTCCAATGGATTCCCAAATTTACAGCTCTCATCAATTCGCAACTTCGAGCTTCGGCTGTTTTCAAGGGTTGTGAAGTCGTATGTCCCGGAGCTCTGAATTCTCAGAGTTCCGAAGCCAAAGTAGCTTCACTCCTTTCAAGCTTAGCGAGGGGTTTCCAACCCTGGGTCATATGGAACCTTATCGAATTATAGGGGCTACACTCAGCTTTTACCCGAGATTTGATTAAGGTCAGGGCACGATCCCTTAGTCATACAGGGGAAGGGTCTGATAGAGGCACCCTACTTCCTATGAATTCAATATTAGTCTTCCCATGAAGGGAATTCGAGAGGTCGACAACACCGAAATGATCTATCTAAACCCATCCCAACCCTTGCACCACAAAGTCCATCCTGGGGAAGAGGCCCCTTAGGATATATCCAACTAATGAAGAAACTGTAGCTTATACTTAGACTTACTTACAGACTCATGTCCCATAGCGCTCTAACTGTTAAAATGGGGCAAACAGAAGAGAATGTAAATATAGAAATTCATAGAAGCAAATGCGCATTTTTAATAATTGTTCAAACACTATAAAATTTTAACCATAAACACAGACATCCAATCATCACATTCATTTTATTACATAGAGTACAAAGATACTTATCAAAAACTGGAAACCGTGAAGTGACTATTGAAAGGGGTGCATGTTTCCACCCGACGATAGGCACATCCACTCCTGACAGATTTACCATTTCCCACCCCCGAGCTAGACCATGATGCTCTGAGAGAGACTTTTTCTCCTTTCTCAACGACAGTCAAGGACGGAGGTTACTCTCCTCTTCCCACATGATCTTGGCAATTGGTTTTTATCAATAGAAAGCAAGGAGTTCTGCACGACTAATTCCATAGTCACTCGTTGGCCTCGTTTATCAACTTGTAGTGAAAACCCTTCCCATGGATTTTTGAGCCCATAAGTAGCTTGCCTTTCAGTTTTCCTCTCAACTCCAGAGTTGAAAAGCGCTCTCTTCTCTTCTAGAGATCATTTTATCCACTCTGATTTCTTGCAGATCTTCCTCTGTCCCCCTGGATTACTTCCTTTCTTTCCTTCCTCGGCAAGGTTGTGTGGGTCCAAATCCCCAACTCATGGTCAAGTCTGGAATCCTTGCAGATGGGTACCCTTCCCCGTCTTCTGATTAACTCTTGAGGAGGGCCTTCCAACTACCAGCCTAACTGGTAATTCATTTGGGGGTCAGAGGATTGTTGAGAAATTACATCTAGTAAGGTACTGGTTTGGTGAGGGTCATCTCAACCATTCTTGGTTTCCCTCACCATCTCTCTCATAGCATCCATGGTCTATCTTGGAAAACTCCCCCCTTTCAGCAATTATGCAACACTTATCCATTTTCTATTAATAACAGAAAATGCATACATTCATCCTTTTATACAAAGGTTCATCAAATCAAACATTCACACATATCTAGTATGTCATAGTCTCTTGGCCAATTATAGTTATATTTACAAACTGGGGGAAACAGGGGTATTACATTTATGGTGTTTTATATTAATCAATAACATAATTACATGCTTCATAATCACATTACATGAAGTCTTAGCATAATTACAATCATATTGGAAAACAAGGTGTTACAAAAATCATCGTCGACTCGGAGAGCCTAAACATCCTCTTAAAAGTTCAAGGAGCTAAAGAGATGAGTGATTCTCCCTGTAACTGAATAATTCTTTGTTCCTTATCAAACTTGTCATTACAACATGAAATTAGTTCCTTGAAATCATAGAAGTTTGGAACGCAACCTGTTGATGCAATTCCTAATGTCCAAATCCTATTCAAATTATTTTCCAATGGTAGTAATGTAGAATAATACATGTAGGCATGTGACCAATGGAATTTATGTTCTCATCCTAAAAGGTTGATAGTGTCTCCAAAAAACTACTCTTTTCTTAGAGTTGTCATACTTAATCAAGGTGAAGGACTCAATGAACAACTTTTTCAAATTGGTATGATTGAAATACGCTTGTTTTCTTTAACATGTTTCGACGATCTTAGCTCAAGGATTTTTAATGATAATTAGTGTTAAAATTTATGGGAAGTTGTCTCGAGAAGCCTGTCATTAATAACATTATTAACACCTATACGAGTGGTAGTCATTTCTGGAAAGTGTAATTCAATGCATGTTGGAAATGTGACATGACAGGATGTGAAGTGTCACGGGGTAACAAACGATCGGGAGAGCGGACAAGCATAATAGCGGGATGATCGGGACGGTGGGATGATCGATATGGCAGGATGATTGGAACAACGAGATGATAGAATGGTGGTATGATTGAAGGATCCGGACGAGAAAAAAAGTGGAACAACAAACAATCACGACAATGGACAATTGGGACAACGGATAAGCGGGACATCGAGAGAATCGGGATAGTGATCTACACCCGCAAGTGAACATCCACTTCCAAAAATATTCTAAGTGTGGATAATGTAAAATGGAGGTCATGAAAATCTAAGAGGGGTTAAGTGGGTCATGGAAGTTAGGTATGGAAAGACAAAGTGTAAGGAACCCGTGATGATCTCAAAGTTTTCTAATAATAAAGGAAAATTTGGAGTGGACTCTACAATAAGAATTTCATAAGATTTATCAACAATGGAGGTCAAAACGACTAAAACAATATGCCCCGAGCAATGAATCTTCTTTCGATAAAATATGAACTTACTTAGCTTGGCATACAACTTGTGCTCTCTTAAAACTTTTAGCACCATTCTCAAATGTTTCTCATGTTATTCTTCTATCTTTGAGTAGATGAGTGTATCATTCAAGAACACATGCACAAAATTGTCCAGGTATTCCCTAAACACTCCATTCATCAAGCACGTGAAAATACTTGGGAAATTTGATATCAAAAATGGCACTACCATGAATTCATAATGCCCATATATTTTCCTAAATGTTGTCTTGCTTATATCTTCTTCATTTATCCTCACTTGATGATAAATTGATTTCAAGTCAATCTTGGAAAATATTCTTGCACCTTCCAGCTGATCAAATAAATCATCAATCCTTTGTAAAGGATATTTGTTCTTTATGGTAACCTTATTTCACTATCTAAAATAAATGCACAACCTTAGGGTTCAATTCTTCTTCTTGTTGGGGCACCCTAAGGTGACACACTTGGGCGTATATACCTCTTCTTTAATAGCTCTTCAAATTGCATCTGCAATTCTTTCAATTATGGTGTGCCCATTCTATAAGGTTTCTTGGACACTAGGGCAACTCCTATCACCAAATAAATAGAGAAATCAATGTCTCTCTTTGGTGGCAGTCCTAGGATTTCCCCAAAAACATCTCCAAAATCCCTCAAGAGTGGATGGTCTTCAATGTTTTCCACTTTATTTCTAGTTTCCTCTTCCATATGGGCTGCAAAAATCTGGCATCCCTTCCTGAAACTCTTTTTCAACTACATGGATGAAATTTCTCTAATAGCTATAGTTCTTGGAATGCCTTAAATCTTTCCTTGTTTCCCTACCTCATCAAGACAAGTGATTGTCTTGTTGTAACATTCTACGACAACATGGTGTTTTTCCAACCAATCCATGTCAATTAGACAATCATATGAAACCAATGGTATGATTTTCACTTCTACCTTCGTGTTGATTCCATTCATGTCTATTGGGAAATATTTTACCAACTCATTGTTTTTCCTCTTAGCCCCTGTGGCTAGCTGAAATAACCAATATTCCCTATGTTTACTCCTAAGTGAAATCTTTCAATGATGTTACATTTTATGTAACTATGGCTAGCTCCATAATCAATTAAAATTGTTATGTGTTGGTTATCAATCTTACCATCCACTTCAATCATGGGGGATTGATATGTTGCTTGCTTGTTGTCCAAGGTGTATAAATCCTTGGCATGTTTCCTCCCATGTCTTCCATTGTTTCAACCTCCTGAATGTTATGGATAGTCCTCGGTCTTTCTCCTTTGTGACGATAGTCCTTATATAATTGATTTCCCTCACATCCCCAACATTGTACAGGATACTTCCTTGGAATTTTCCCAAATGAATATGTCATCCTGGATTAATTTTAGGTTGACTATCCTTGTTGATTTGCTTGTGATTTATTTCTGAAAAAGGATGGCTTAAAACCTTTTTACCTTTGTTCCTTTTTTCCCTTCATCTTGTCATTCCAATATTTTTGGAATATTATCCCTCCTCTTCTCTACTCATAAATATAATTTTCTCTCCTTATGGCCTCCTCCAAAGTCTTGAGGTTATCATAGTGTATATTTTCATTGTATAAGGAAGGTAACCCACTCATAAACCTTTGGATTTTGACCTTCTCATTCATTATGAATCCCACATACTTTAGCAACTCAACAAATTTATTCTCATATTCATCCATTATCATGCTTCCCAACTTGATTTCAAAGAAATATTTCATCTTCCTTTCATGGTAATGCTTGTACAAATATTTCTCTTAGAAATATTCTTTGAACTGACTCCATGAGACCTTCTTCTCATCAAGGTGTTTGGTTTGCTTAAGTTGATCCCACTGCACGGTTTCCTTTCCTTGAAAGAGGTAGGTTGCAATTATGGTTTCTACCCTTGAGGGTTAATCATGCAACTGGAAATATTTTTTCATTTCCAACAGCCGTGCTTTAGCCTCTTCTCCCTTTCTATGTTCACCATTACATGTTGGTGGCTTGATTTTCCTAAGTTCACAAAATGCCTGACTCATGCCTTCTCCTCTGCCTCATGACAGGAGACACACTTGGGTTTCTCCCTAGCCCTGAACTTGAATGAGCTCTCCTAGTGGATTTCTCTGGGAAATGATGGTGCCTACTCATGCTTCTTAAATATCTACCATTCCCACGATCATCCCTTTTGTTATGGGATCTAGATGATGTCACTTGTCTAGCACTAGTTACTTGCTTTGTGCTAGAGTCTTTATTGGCTTTCCTCTGCAACATATTTAGACTTTGAAGTATCTCTTATTGATCTTTCATAATCCTTTCATTATCTTCGCTATAGGTGTTCACTTCTCTCTACATGTTTCCCTTAGTTATATGCTCATGCATGTCTCTTCTTCCATTAGACTATGTCTCAGTATTTCCCATACTGACATCTAGACCTATGAACTCCTCCTCATGGTTGTAATATCCATGGTCATCTTCCATAACTTCAATCTTCATATAAGAACCAAAATTGTCTTCTTGTACCTATAATTTTGCAAGAAATGTGCATGTAATCATTATTGTTAGAACATGCATACTATAAAATATTTCATAATTAGATTACAGCCCATTATTCATTTCAATTTATGAAAAACACAAATGTACTAGTCTAAAATATAATTATTTATACATATTCCTCTTTAAAATATCTTTCCATCAGTTGTATTCATGCCTTATTTTGGGTTCTGAGTGAAAATTTACAACTTTCTCAAGTTGCAATTCCCACTCATTGCTATGTTTTTACTACTGCAAAAAACCATTTCATTATTTTTTGAGAAATTGCAGTGCTCAATTCAAAATTCTGGGTCAATATATGATTTCTCCTCCTCAATACATTTCCATTGACTACTCATTTTCCCAATCCAGCCTCTGAGTTGATAGTTATGGTCCAAGGAAGTTTAAATTGTTTCTCATTTTTACCCCTTATTGCTACAGGTGCCTTCACTTACATCTTGTAAAATTTTAGGTACCCATATTCCAAATTTGGTTCCATGGTTGTCTTCTATGGTCCATGGGCTTTCCATATACTACCCCTGTGCCCCAAACTAACTTTTGAGCAAGGAGTTATACCCTCTAGAAGAAAATTGGTGCCAAAAGTATACCTTATATTGTTCCAGCTGTAACTTCCTCATACTAGCTCTATTTTGTGCTTAGAATAGCTCGTTGGAAAAAAAAATTCCAAGTCCTTTAATTTTAAGCAACAAATAATATGTGTACTTAGGGGTACATAAGCTTCTCTCACTTTCGACTACCTAAAAATGTCAATTGGGGCCTCAAAATGCCCCTGCGAGTTGATGACCTTCGAAAATATGAAAAAATTTGTAGAAAATTAATTGGTTTATTGTTATAATAGTCTTTTAATTTCAATTGTTGATCTCTAAATTGGGAGAAATCCCAGTCGTCAATCTGCTAAGATTTTCCCAAGCCCATGAATGAATCTCCATTGTTGATCACCAACTCGGAAGCAGTCAAGATTATTGATTTTTCAACATCCAAAACCCCATTGGCATTTCAATGATTTCTCTTGGTGAAAAAAAACACTTCATAGATTTTTTCAACCCAACCATTGGCGATCAGAAATTTCCCTTGGTAAACCAAACTTGTTCACAAATTTTGTTGAACCCTAATCATCAACGATCAACAATTTCCTTAGTGAATAAAACTTGTTCATGAATGTTCTTGAACCCCAAATATCAATGATCAATCATTTCTTGGCAGACATGGCATGACACATGGATGTTCACATGGCATGACACTTTTTTGTTGATGTGGCATGACACCTCATCATCCTCTTTCCTTCATCAACGATCAACAAAAAAATTTCGATGAACCAAACACTTCGTCGATTTTGTCGACCCGACCATCAACGATTTATCTTGGTCGAACGAAACACTTTGTCGATTTCACCAACCCATTCATCAATGATAAACAATTTCTTTTGTTCGGACAAAACACTTCACCAATTTTTCCAACCAAACCATCTGCAATCAGTGATTTCTCTTGGAGAACTAAATCCACTCATGAATTTTGTCGAACTCCGACATGTAGAATTTTTTTACCAAAATCCAGGATGAACCTGGGTCATCGATCTACTCTATTCTTCCAACTCTGAAAACGGATCTCAACTGTTGATCTACTTGATTCTTCCAATTCTAAAAATGGATCTCAACCGTTGATTTTCTCCAGTGTGCCAAACTCCAAAAAATGGATCTCAATTGTTGATTTTCTATATTTTGCCAAACTCTGAAGATGGATCCTGATCGTCAATCTGCTCCATTTTTTCCAACTCCAGAAAAACTTATGTTTTTTTTTTCAATCTAGGATGAATTTGGGTCATTGATCTCAAAATCAAATGTGATCTTGACTGCCAATTCATTAAACTCTCCCAACTTCTCCAGTCGCCATTAAAACATAAATTTGGACCTTAAAAGTTGAATTTAATTCGATAACCTACATATTGATGCCCTTGATCACCTCTTATAGTTCTGAGGAAAATTTAAACTCAAATTTGCTCATAAATTTGGGGATTTCACTCTATTTTCACCATTTTCCCCAAATATGTCACAGTGAACTTTGCAATAGCGAATTTCTACCAATTTGCACGGGTCTTGGCTCGTACAAGCTTGGTCTTGAACCTTGAATTATGATACCAATATGTAATTTCCCCCAGTTGTACTAAGGAACATTACCATGCGGAATACACATAAATTCAAAATTTTCTACTAAAATAAATTAATGTAGCTTACCAGCTACTTAATCATAAAGATTTAACCATTATTTAAATGCATCTATAGAATGTTAAAACAAACGTGAATGTGGTTATTTAACCCCATACACAACAGCATATAAACCATTTGCATATGCATAGTTAAAACACAACAATTTAGCTCATAAAATAACATGGAACACAAATAAACACTTATCTTTTCAGAACAGTTGTGAAACCAGCTACTTGAGACAGAGGTTCCACCTAACCATAGACTTGTCATTCCAGATCTCAACATCAAGTCACCCTTGAGTTGGGATGGGAATCCAAAAAAGAGGGTGTCTCTCATAGTCCACTCACAACTCAAATATCCCACAACCCACTGGTATTCTCCTACAATTATACTGATTTCCACCAAATCTCTTCCTCTTGACCTACCCAACCCAAGGAATGTACCCCTTCACTACTCTCAATCCATACAGCATCTCATTCATTTATTAGGGTCTCTTTGGCACAGGTAACCAGGAATCTCACTACTGGGAACTCAAGGGAACTCACTACTAGTAATACAACAACAATCACTTATTGTCACATTGGAATTCACACAGGAGTTCACTCTTCATACCTAACAACCTGGTTCTTCTACAAGCCTGACAGCTTGTTTCTTCAGTCTTCAACAGCTCCAAAATTGCTCCAGAATCTGTCCTACATTGTTGTTCAAGCTCCAGAGCTCCTCTTTTTTCCTTGTTCTCCCCCTGCTCATGTAAAAACATGATTGTCTAAAACTACATGTTCTACCCATACAAATTTCCTCTCTTTTCCCCAAGCAAGTTGACTCTCAGTCTACCCAATGTTGATTGTACTTCATCCCCATGCTCCCAATAACTATGGGATGTTACATGAATTATATGATTAAGCTCTCATACACTCAAACAGAAAATAGAAGGTTGTCCCCAATGATAATAAAATTTAGGAAAGTGGGTTTGGATTAATACCCATAAGTAATTTCCCCCTTTGACCCCTCTTAGGCACTCCCTTCTCTTGTGGAAAACTCATCACCCATCTTCCTCCATGTCCCCCGACAACTAGCATCACATTTTATTTATTAAAATTTAGAAATACAATTTGCATATTACAATACTTGGATATAGCCACATTTCATATATACCTTAAGCATTAATTAGACTGGGGATTATAGCGGGGATGTTACACACTATGTGAAGACCATTCAAGTGGAGTTGTCTCGTTGGTGGTGAAAGACCATATGGAAGTATAAATGTCCAGTAAAATCTAGGATTTTCATGTGGCTAGCTTTGAAAAATGGGATATTGACCTAGGATCAATGCCAAATAAGAGGAAAGGAGGGACTTAGTAAGTGTCCTCTCTGCAAGGAGGCTGATGAGACTTCCTATCATTTGTTGATGACTTCTGAATATATAAAGCTAGTTTGAAAAGAGATAGTGATTATCATGGATTACAATATTGTCTGGGCAAGTGCCACTATTGAAGAGGATCTAAAAGTATGGATGGGTAACAAGGTATATAATAATTTGAAATCTCTTCCTCTCATAGTGGGATGGGGAGTTTGGTTAGCAAGAAATGTTTCACTTTTTGAGGAGCAATTTGTATTAGCGTTGCAGTGTGTTACATAGGGATTGAGCATCTTAAAGCACGTCCCATGGTTAAATCCTAAAAATCCGCCAAGACAAATAAGAATCAAAGTGATTGACAAGTCTAATTGTTGGGCATACTTTGATGGTGCCTCACAAAATAACTCACAGGTCAATGGAGGAGGAGGTGTCCTATATCTGAAGGATACTCATTTTTTTAAGTACAAAGCAACATTTGGGAGAGGTACAAACAATGTTGCAAGTTTTATGGCTCTCAAAATAAATCCCATGATGGCTACTGAATATGGGGCAATAAAATTACAAGTTTTTGGAGATTCACTTATGGTAATAAATTAGACGTTGGGTGTGCGTGTGGTGGAAAATTTCTTGTTGAGACCAATTTATGAAGAACTACAAAGATTGAAAGGTTTATTCACAACTCTCTCATTTTGTCATGTTTACAAGGAACATAACAAGGAATCTAACAAAATTTCAAAAGAGAGATTGTTGTTGGAACCCAAGAAATGGATCATTGAAGAAGTGGTGGAGGGTAACTCCACTATCTTCGAACATGCACCTTTATTATAGGGTTGTTTGAAGTTATGATACTCTTAGTTGGTTGGATCATTGGAGGGACAGGTTTCACATACATGATACTCTTTCTAGATGATACAGGCTCCAATATTTTGATTTTGATGGGGAAGACTATTTTACAAGACTTTCTTTGAAAGTTTTTGTAAGAAAACTATGAGTTATCGGATAGTATCAGACTATCTACATATGATTTTTATGTAAGACAAACTATGAGATACAAGATAGCATCAATATGTAGAAAGACTACATGAGTGTTGGTATAAGGAAATGTCACATTTTAGTGGCTTACGTTGTTTGAGAAATAAGTAAGTGGACTTTACCACTAGAGCTACACATAATGCTTTATGAGCATCTAAGGAATGTAATTTTACTTTTAACATAAATATAATTACCATTTTTTTTCCAAGGAAAAAAAAGAACTTTGATCATAAAACTTTGTTTTAGAGATTTGAACTTAAGATGAAACTTTATAAGTAAAAAATAAAATCTCAAAAAATAGAATATATCCACTTAATATTAACTCATTTCCTTAAAACATGTTATTTATTTAAGTATCAATCTTTTTATCCTAACCAAAACTAACTTAAATCCATATATCTTTTCATTATAAATTTATATTAAAAAAAAAAATGGAATCACTTGAATTTGAAAATCAAAACACTATTTATTCAAATTCTCATCAAAAAAATAAAATATATCCACTTAATATTAACTCATTTCCTTAAAACGTGTTATTTATGTAAGTATCAACATTTTTATCCTAACCAAAACTAACTTAAATCCATATATATTTTCATTATAAATTTATATTTAAAAAAAAAAATGGAATCACTTGAATTTGAAAATCAAAACACTATTTATTCAAATTCTCACTGACATTAATGAACTTGAGGTTACTCTAACTTGTTCATGTTTAACTAAGAACTTTATTTTTTTTAATTTCAAATACATCACTATCTTTAGATTTGAACTCAAGGTGGAACTTTATCTAGCAAGTAAAAAATAAAATCCCAAAAATAGAATATATCTACTTAATATTAACTCATTTCCTTAAAACATGTTATTTATGCATCAACCTTTTTATCTTAACCAAAACTAACTTAAATTTATATATCTTTTCATTATAAATTTATACAGCCTGAGTGGGCCTAATGGTTAAGAACATGTGTTTCCTCTTAAGCATTGTCTTAATTTGATAATTAACTTTAATTCAATTACAACGACAAGCATTGTCTTAATTTAATAATTAACTTTAATTCAATTACAACAACACAACAAAGATGATACAAACTCCTCACTTTTTATTATTAATCTCTATTTAATTTCAATATTCTCATTCAATTATATTAAAAATATTTTAATAATATAAATAACTCATTTTTTTTATAAATCTAAAAACAATGGGTATCATCTCAATTATTCTCAACATTTTCATTTCACTTGTGTAAAAAATATATATATATACATTAATAATATAAGAAATTATTTATTTTTTCAATAAATTAAAAACTTTGTTTTTCGTATAGAAAAAAAAGATTTTATATTTCAAGAGTAATTCAAAAATATACATGTTACAATTTTCGGCTTTTTCTTTGTCGATCATAACAAAAAAAAACTTCAGCATTTATTTTTTTGTCATCTAAAGGCGGAACTCCATAGCTTCAGTTTCCACCTCTTCAAAGTACTCATAGTACCCAAAGACTCCTCTATGTAACTAAAGTGCTTCCTTAGATAGCTCATCGGCCTTGACATTGAGTTCTTGCAAAACATGATGAAAAGAAAGTCATTCAAAGGATGGAAAAGCTAACATGATGTCTCGCAGTATATTTGTCATATTAACATTTTGGATTTCTAGTTTTCCTTGAGCCCATTCGATTTTTAATTTGGAGTCCCCCATAACCTGTAGCTTTTTAATATCTTTATGCTTTGTCGTCTCCAAAAGGGTCCACATCGCAATTAGCTATGCCCTGTTATTGGACCCCTGACCTGGAGCATATATGATGTAAATGTAATGGTTCTGGTTAATGAACATAACTACTCCAACTCGGCACAAAGGAGGATGCCCTGAGTGGCCCCATCAAAATATCCCCAAGGGATATCATAATAACAAAGCTAGGATGTCAAGTTGTCTCTAGAGGCCCCTCAATGAGGATAATGTCATATGTAAATAGGAGAATAGCAATGGACACTCCGAAGTGTAAGAAATCGTATGAGATACCCAATGAATCTGATATTATTTCTTCTAGATCATCAATGTAGAGTCTAAAAAATGTAGGAGAGAGTGGACAACCTTATTTCACTCCTATAGTGCTCTGGACCTGCTCTGGAGGAGAGAATAGGAGTAGGGGCTCCACAATATTTCACATTATTCTTATATGTGAAATTAATCATTGACTTAAAACATACACATTCATGAAGGTGTCACCTCAAACCATTGTAAGGACCTATACAGCATTTCAATCCATAAGCTTAACCCAATTGTAGATTCGTAGCAGTAAAGAATGTTACAATTAATTCCATTTTTTAAGGCATTTTTCAATTCTTATATGATGTGCTCTAGTAAGATAAATTGGACAACTTCATATACCCTACTTTTTGGATTTTTTAGAATATGGTAATGTAATTGTGGTGCTAGAAAACCACTATTGCACCTAGATTATGCAATTTCAATAACTAATTGTGGTGCTGAAAAACTCCTATTGCATCTAGATTATGCAATCTCAACAACTAATATATGTAATTCCATCAATTCTTCTAAATTTTTGGTCAAATATAACTAGAAAAGAAATTCAAAAAATAAAATGTTTAGACTATTCTCATTGAATCATGAAATGCATTTAAATGTGATTGGAAAAAATTCAAAAAGTAAGATGTTTAGACTATTCTAATTGGACCATGGAAATGCATTTAAATCTCAAACTATTTCTAAAAACAAATCCTTGATTGTAGATTCAAATCATAGGGTTAAAAGTTAACCATGGACTTTGTGATTGGGCCTTCTCGAAATTAAAATTGAGATAATTGACTTTGTAGCTAAACCCTCCAATAACTCGAATTAAAATTATATCATGTTAGATAATTAAGATAATTGACTTTGTAGCTAAACCCTCCAAAGGTCAAGACTCTAATTAAGATAAAATTATATCATATTATTAGTCCCTGCCAAAGGTCAAGACTCTAACTTTATTGAAAAGCCTATTAAATAATAATCTTGCAGAATTTATTTTATGCCTTTACATATACGTTCTTCTTGTATCATAATTGTATCATAGGTTTAAGTTTCACATATAATAAAAGTCTCCAAAGAATAAGTAGGTAAGTCATGATCACAATTGAAAGGGTAAGTAGGGTAAGTGTATTTTTATGGGGTGAATTTTGGCACTATTGACCACTCACCGCCATTGTGAATGCTCCTTATATATTCYCACTGCAGTTAACTTTCAGGACCATCACAGGTTCCTTGGCTGTGGCTGTTTGCGTGGTTGTTTGTTTGAGATAATTGACTTTGTCGCTAAACCCTTCAATAACTGAAATTAGAATTATATCAACTTTCAGGACCATCACAGGTTCCTTGGCTGTGGCTGTTTGCGTGGTTGTTTGTTTGAGATAATTGACTTTGTCGCTAAACCCTTCAATAACTGAAATTAGAATTATATCAGGTTAGATAATTGACTTTGTGGCTAAATCCTCCAATAATTGTAATTAGAATTATATCATATTATTGGAATTATAATTGTATCATCTCGAACCGTCTAAGGTTCAAATGCACTTCCATGGTCCAATTTATTTCAGTAGAGCACATCATATAGGGCTTGAAAAGTAAATGGAATTAGTTGCAACGCCCGCCTGACAATCGAGAAAGAAAAAGACAGACACGACGGCGTTTGAGCAGATATTTTATTTTCCATGACGTAACTTTCAACTTCGCACTAAATTAACCCTAATCTGAGTAACATTTCTTTGTATTAGGTTTGACAGTTACAGAATACAACATGAGCACGGCAGTCTTCGCACTAAATTAACCCTAATCTGAGTAACATTTCTTTGTATTAGGTTTGACAGTTACAGAATACAATATGAGCACGGCAGTCTCCAGCGGCCGACGTTTATGACCAAACACGTAATTTGACGCAACTGAGGGAGGCGTGGGAAGAATTTGAAGCGCGGTAAATGGCAGGCCTGCAGGGTGCCGTGTGACTGACGGAAGCTTCGGACATGGAAACGAAAGATCCATGTAAAACGCCGGCCATGGAATATCAAACACATTTGTCCCATGGACTTCAAAGTTTTATGGCTTAGTTTCGTCATCTGACCGTGCCATAAAGTCCAGGCACGGGCTTCTTTACTATTCAAACTTCAGCTGCATATATACAGAGCCGGAGAAAGAGCTATTCTTTATTTTCTTTCCCCCTTAATTCTGCAATGGAGATTCCTCTGTATACTAACCGAAGTCGGCGGAGCTATGGCCAGATACTAAGGGAGGCCTCTGTAAGATTTGCTTTCTCTCCGCTCAAATTGCAACCACGAGACTCCAGAGACGATCGCGAGTTCGAGTCCTGCGACCAGGAATATCGTTCGCTGTCGAAGCGTCGAGGAGCAGATTTTTGGAAGAAAAGGCAGATGTTCATCCACAGCTACCGATTTACCGTCAAGAAAACGGTTCCCGAGAGGGTTAAGGCCTCGATGCGAAAGCTCAAGGCGAACGCACGGACGATTATGGCGGGCAAATACTTTGATACCTCTTTGTCCTCGGGGTTGAAGAGATTTGGTTGCTGCAGCGTAGGAAATACAGAATCTATAAATTAGGGTTTGGTGATATCGGCGGTTCTTTTGCCAGCAATTGGGATTTGGGGCTTTTGCGCTGCCGTTGTAAGGAGGGGATTCAGACCATTGTGAGAATATCGGAGTAAAGTGGAATTTTCAGATTGTCTGGATGAACTTTCAGGCAGAAATGCAAGAATATCGGAGTAAAGTGGAATTTTCAGATTGTCTGGATGAACTTTCAGGCAGAAATGCAAGAATAACCTCTGAGAAAAATAATCTCCAGTAAGTCAGAGACCATATACTGACTTTGCTAAAGATTCCATAGACGGTAGATGCTAATAATTAATTTACCTTGGCGTAATGCCAAGATTGTAGACAGCAAACAATGCTTACCTATGAAAATAGTAAAAATCAGTTCTTTTACCTTACCTCGTATGTATTATGCATCGGAGTAAGTGCAGGTCTTATGAGTCNAGATGCTAATAATTAATTTACCTTGGCGTAATGCCAAGATTGTAGACAGCAAACAATGCTTACCTATGAAAATAGTAAAAATCAGTTCTTTTACCTTACCTCGTATGTATTATGCATCGGAGTAAGTGCAGGTCTTATGAGTCTGACCTATATATTGATATTTTCACATATTTACTTCTGATTTTATTTTATAATTTTTAAAATTATCATTTCATAAAATATTTGGTTTCTCTCTTTAGGGGAAGAAGGATTGATATATGAACTTTCGTTATCAACCAACATATAGCCGAAAAATATTAAATTATAACATACAAATCACTGCAAATCTTATTCGTACACTCGCCAATGGGTCACCCAGAGCAGAGCGGAGCTGGAGGGTTAATAAAAACCTCTTATAACAATTTCTATAAGTGGATTGCAAATCTTATTCGTGCACTCGCCAATGGGTCACCCAGAGCAGAGCGGAGCTGGAGGGTTAATAAAAACCTCTTATAACAATTTCTATAAGTGGATTTTCAAGTGTACTTTTAGGTGTTTGGGTTACACTTTACTTAGTTACAAGATTTGCATAGAACCTAAAAATGGGTCACCTAGAACAGAGCGGAGCTGGAGGGTTAATAAAAACCTCTTATAACAATTTCTATAAGTGGATTTTCAAGTGTACTTTTAGTTAGGTGTTTGGGTTACACTTTACTTAGTTACAAGATTTGCATAGAAACCCTTTAGGTTCTTGGAAATTCCAGTATTGTTATAGAATGGTATGTGGYAGGAGAAAACTCTAAGYAATTGCTTTCTTAGTTTGGAAGAAAAGAATTAGACTTTTAYAACCACATTTCAAAAAAATCAATTACARCCACATTTTTCTAGAGCACAACAAATCTGTTAATCCTCTCAAAGGTTGCTCTCCAGGGAAAAATAAAGATCATTACATATCATCTCTAGATAGATGACCATGAGATCCCACCTCTCTTTCTTTCACTATGCTAAGACAACCTATTTTTAAAATCCTATTTTCTCCATTAGATTTTTTAGTTATGAAAGCAAAATTCCCTCTTAGACACATCAACTATCCGATTCTTACTCTTTTTTTTCCAGGAGAAAATGAGCTCGAATTTATATTGAGTATAAATTCATTTACATTGTGGAATTCTGCAGACAGTGGGCAAAGGATACCGGTCAAACAGAACAAGAATCTCACCGCAAGCAACAGTAAGTGTGAGATAGAACAGCATACAGCAATTCAGTCACTAAGTGAGAAGTAGAAACAACAGTAACAAATGAAAGGTAACATTTCAGTGTAACAGTCCTTGTAGTCGCCTGCTAGTCCCGATCAAATTGCGAAGATGCGGGCAAAAACATTGAAACAGTCCATGCAAATTAAACAGATAACCCCGATCAAAAAATATTAAGATGAGTCGATGGGTTGTCTATTCCATTTTCGCAGTGGTGTATGGAGAGTCGCCCAGCCACCTCCTTTAATGCTCTTTTAGAAAGAGCATCTGCTTCACCATTGTGTGCTCGGGGAAAATGCAGGAACTTGATGTCAGCAAAAAACTTGGTCAATTCCAGCGTTTTAATTTTCCAGCTTTCGATGTGGACAGAGCAGAGATTAGTTTTTTGGTTGATTCAATCAATGACTACGCGCGAATCTCCCAGGACGAGAAGATGTGTAATAGACCACGAAGATGCAAGAAGGAGGGTGGTCCAAAGCCCCAAGAGCTCAGCCTTCGTGTTTGTGCCCAATAAAAACCACTTGGTGACCCTTGATTGATGCGATCTAAAAATGCCACCCGCACCACAGCATCCGGACTGCGCTGCACCATCAAAACAGGGAAGAGTATATCCCGCAGGCAGATTAAAGTCGACAACTTTGTGGATGTAGGGAGTAGGCGCAGCTTGTTTCCAGTGGAACGAAGAAAGAACTCTGTACACGACTTTCAGCAAGTTTGGTCTTTGGTCTTCAAAAATCACTCTATTTCGCTCAAGCCATAACTAAAGAACTCTGTACACGACTTTCAGCAAGTTTGGTCTTTGGTCTTCAAAAATCACTCTATTTCGCTCAAGCCATAACTGCCAGGAGATGTGTGCAGCCAAGCACACAGGATGGGATTTATGTGTGTTCCAGAATTGTAAACAATCAGAAAAAGTAGCCCTGTTCCAGGTGTAAGGGAGAGAGTAATGAGTGAGGAGGCGAGACCAGACCTCCTTTGTGAAGTTGCAGTGAATCAAGAGGTGTTGGACATCTTCAATTGAGCTGCGGCAAAGAAGACAGATCCCCGGCCCCTCCCATCCACGCCGGCGAAGCAAATCCCAAGTGAGAATCTTACCTTTTCCCGCGAGCCAGAGAAATAGCTATCCGATTCTTACTCTTAGCAGCCCACACTAGTTCTAATTCAGATTTTCCCGAATGAAAAAACACTTTAATGATTCTTGCATTTCACTTTATTGATTGATTTCCACAATTGGGAAAAATTATTATCTACTTATTTGTAGTTGCGCCTATAATTTCGTGTTTAGAACACAATATATTTAAAATATATAATGAAAAATTTTCAAGTTGGAAAAAATATATATAAAAAATATATAACGATAAATTTTCCAGTTCGAAAAAAAAAAAATTCAATATAAATATTATATTACTACTTAGTTTTATAGTTTGTCATATTTTTAAAATATTATTTTTTATAACTTTTAAAATTATAACTTTTTAACATTATTATTTTTGTAAATAATTTTTTTAACTTTTTAACATTATTATTTTTATAAAATATTTTGTTTTAATTATTTTCTAGTTGGAAAGATTGATTACGCATATGGGTCTTCGATGATAGTTATTCAAAAGTCCTAAATAATACTTTATAAAATTGAGAGCAAGTGGACTTGCAAATAAATTCGGATTTCCATTACATTAAAAAAGGAAAAATATTTAACTTTCAAATTTAAATGCTCATATATATATAATATTTAACTTTCAAATTTAATATATATGTGTGGGGCATGTAATAAATTTTTTATTTTTATTTTTTTTCGGGGAATATGGTAATATAATGAAATATGTATTTTTTTTTGGAATATGGTAATATAATGAAATATGTAATTTTATCAATTGAAATTTGTAATTTTAATTATTTTTTTTAATTTTTGGTCATATTTTGGGTAAAATTAATTTAATAAAATTTAGAAAGTTTAGACTATGTGTAGATTTTTATCTTAAAATTATTGTGCTTGACCTACAAATATAGTTGTTAAAACACGGAGATAATAAACATATCTCATGCACAATAATATAGAAAGAAGAAAAACACATCTCACTGCAGCAAAGAACAAAATGCGGGTAATGGTATTCTTTATTGTTTTTCCAACATTGGAGAAATGAATAGAAATGTCTCCAAAAGCTCCTCACGGGCGGGCTTTGTTCCAGGCATACGAAAGAATTATAACTACAAGGGTATGTGTTGTCAGAACCCAACGATCTCCTCCTTGACAACAATTTCATGATACCTTGCCCAACAAATCAATCATCACATTTTCTTGCAAGCCAAGAGAAGCCAAATACCTCTGCAGCTTCTCTAACAATATTAGTTGCGTGAACATGTCTACATAGTGTGCTCCAGTATGGACCACTCCATCTCCTCTGAATCAACATAACCACGAACTAAATCACTACAGCCATCATAGGTGATACTTGTGCTTCTAAGGTACCGAAGCACCCATTTCCATGCTCTTTACCTGGTTTTTCCATGTGTCCACTAACAACACCAATTGCATGTGAAATATTTGAACATTCTATCGCAACCATCAACCTTCCTACTGCATTGTACACGAGACATATAATCATTTTCTTCCTTACTATCAGGACATAAACTTGAAGAAAGCTTACAATGGAAAGCTAAAGGGATATTTACCGGTTTCACAAAGTTCATACTAAACCTCATCAATGACAACCACAGCTTACCATTTTTCCATCTCTATGTACTTCTATGCCCAAGATTTGTTTTGTTGCTCCTAAATCCTTTGCCTAAAACATCCTGACCAACTGAGCCTTTAACCTGCTAACCCAAACCATGCTTCGCTTGCAACAAGCATATCATCAACATAACACCAAGATAATGAATATGATATAAACACAATGATCATACTCACTTCTTAAGAACTTTGGCTCACCATGAAGAAAGCACGCATCTTGTACCATTGCTTGGTTACCTTAGGCCATACAATGATTCACTGAGTTTGAAAACAAATCTCCCTTTATGATCATGAATAACTCTTGATTGTTCCATGTACACATCTCTGCTAATGATAATTTGTGGGCAGTAAGATCCCACAATCTACATCCCTTAACTCCATCACCATAACCAACAAAGATGTCAAATTTTGTCCCCTTGGCCAAATCTGGCTAAGCCAACCAAGTGAGCCTTCACCTCTCACCTCTAGGATAATTTCAATGGAGTAAGTAATCCATGGGCTTTAAAACCACGGGCTACTCACCATGTGCTCAAAACCACGACTCTTGACCTAACTTCCCCCATACCCAAAACCAACCAACCTTCCCTCAAAGACAGGGTATTCGGGAATATTGCATGCTCCCCCTATCACCTAGTTCATCTAGACTTTATCGGTGACATTTCAAAACTGAGGTACACATGCCTAACTAGGTCTTACAGTCATATGCCCATTTACATATAAAAAAAAGTGTTTAACTCCACTTTGAACTTTGTATTCGAGACTTCGTCATCGCTCTGGCTCCTGCTCATCTCTTCCTTGACAATCTGTTGTCCTCAATGGTAACCATCGCTACCATCATCGTGCGACCTCAAATCCAATTTTTTGATACACACCATCACGCCTCCTGCATCGAGCTTGGGCCAAGGCATTTCGGAAAAAATCTCCCTGACATCCTGCATGTTACGGACACCGGTGGCCCCTCAAAGTCCTCGAATGATGCATCAAAACTTAACATATGTTAAAGCCATCATCTCATATTGGAGTAGAATAACACTTCATAGAAAAAGAGAGAGCAAGAAACCAATAACAAAGGACCAGAACCAGAACTGGAAACGAACAAAACCAAAGATAACCGGGAACAAACCATCCCAACATCATCCCTCCCTTTGATGCTCGACTGGGTTGACAATTGGTGACTAAGGTCATTCGTCGCCCACACCCGTTAGATTGGCCCGCTCGACGGTTCAGGCTCCTGATCAGCCCCATTTTTAGCCCCACCAATGTATACATCATCTCTAGATTCGTCCCATTCAGCCTCGTTCGTCAAAAATGGGTTATGTTAGCACTAGGAATCACCCTCAGACTGTAATGAGGATAAGCCTAGTACCCATCAGTTTATATGTCACGGGTAATTGAGTTTTGAGTGGTCAAATGGAGAAAACTCAATAACAATAGCATTCTAACTCAGAAAATCTGGACTAGCATGCATCAGCCATTGAGGTCTTGAATCAACTTCAATCAGTAAGTTGGAATAAGGCTTAGTAGGAGGAAGATTTAGTGAGAAAGGTGTAGAGGTCTATTATGAACATCAAATTTTCCAGCAACCTAAGGAGGAAAAACTTAAACACAAGGTCCTCTTGGATTCAAATTTCAAGGAAGCTTAAAAGAATCATAAAAGTTTTATAGTCAAACATTTATCATAATACAGTTACAACAATCCATGTGAATCAATCAAACATGAACTCTCTCAGTGTCGGAGGCAAATAAGATGGAGTAAGAATCGGAGGTAAATAAGATGGAGTAAGAAGGTCGACTTAGATTAACCAAGATGTCTCAAAAACAAATACATAACCAGAGAACCAGTTGTTCTCAATCAAAATATTACAATATCAGGGAGCCTAGCTCAACCATTCGACCATCACAAAATATCAAAACTACATATTTATACTGAAAATCGTCGACAACCGTAGAGGTGTGATCGAGCTACCACATTCAAGGCGTTGCGTCTGAGTCTTCTTTGGTAAGTTGTGTATGTTTCTTCTGTCAAGAGCGAGGCTTTATGTGGATATCTTCTCTGTCAGACTCGAGCTCAAGCAGTCTGCCAGCCCTTTTCGAGCTTTCCATTTATGGAGGACACGATGTTCAACCACCGCCCCAGCTTTATTAACTGGTGGCCTCTTTCTGCAGTTTCGGCCCTTGGCGTAGCTCACTTGAACTCTACACCTTTACCCGCGTGCGACCTTGGGCTCTATCCTCAGGGATTCGGGGCGTTGTGCTCCTTCCTCACTTCAAAATTCCCGAAGTGACATTCTCCGCTTTCCTGATATGTGTGTGTCTTAGCACAACGAGCCCCGACTTTGGATGACACACATTTGTGGGTTTTTAAGCCCCCTTCTTTTGCATTTTTTCATCCAAGGGACAAATCCAAAGGAAAAACATCCCCCTACAAGAATGTGTGATAACAGGTTACGTCCACTGGTGCCTAATAGCAGTTTCATCGAGCTCAATCTGAACGAAATCTTTCATGGTTGATTATTTCCCCCTTCCGTGGCGATTAACCACTCTATATCAATCATACATCAACATCAAAAGGCAACTTGTCTTGGACTTTCCAGCGGAGACATGTAGAGGGAGGTGCTCTCAATCTCTTTCCACAAAGGGAAGTTCCCTGCATGTTAATTTGTCAAACCCAGCCGCTCACATCCAAGTTGCAACTTGTGTTTCCTTCGGGCGGCATGCAAAGGGCATTAGCTCCAAACCCTTTTCGTACTAGGACACTAATCTGCTTGGTATGGCCCCCAAACTCCCCACCTCGGTTTCATCACTGTCTCGTCCTCTACTTGACTAGTGATTTCTCATCGCAGCGGATAGACTCCCTGCATTTTCTCCTCTGCTAAGGACCTGCATACGGCTTTTTTGTCCCATACATCTTTCTCCAGTGACCATTCACCTTAAGCTATGATACCACTTGGTGTGGTCGGCCTGCAAACACAGTTGTTAAAACAGAGAATAATAAATATATCTCACACACAACAGCAAAGAAATAAGGAAAACACATCTCAGTGCAGCCAAGAACGAAATGGGGGCAATGGTGTTCTTTATTGCTCTGCCAACAATGGAGAAATGAATACAAATGTCTCATGAAGCTTCTCACAAGCTTTTACATTTAACCAAGAAATTTTTCAAACATTTTAAGCATACAGAAAGCCAAATACTTGAAAAACTTTTGAATTGTAACCATAAAAGTATGTGTTGTCACAACCCAACACGATTGACAAAAAAAGAATTTAAAGTAAAAAATTTGATTGTAAAAATAAATAAAAAAGAAATGAATGATGAATCCGGGATCAAAATGTAGATTTACACAATTCTATGGAGTAAAGAAAAATAAATACTTAAAAGAAACTTCTTCAACGAAGAACTTTAAAACAGAAGTTTTTTTGCTAAAAAAAAATATGGATGAAAAGGGATGAATGATAAATCAGAAATCAGAAAGCACATTTAAGGTCCATGAAGATTAAAGAAAAAGGAATACTCAAAGAAACTTTTTCAGCATAAAGTTTCAACTAGATGATTGTAAAAATCTCACGAATCTAAATCTTCCGATTCAGATGAGGAACAAAGTTTACCCTACGATAAAGATGTAACGAAAGTTAAAAAATAAAAATATATTATTTATTAATCTATGTTCACGCTAATTGTTTTCTAAAAGTTGAAGTCATTTAATGCGAAAATGCTTAAAAATATTTTTTTTAAAAATACTTCAAAACATCTATATAATAGAAATACATCTATATAATAGAATTTTTTTAATATGAGAAAGGTTGCCTTTTTCTTTAAAAAGGAAAATTATAGGTGTTAAATAATAATCTTATAAAATCGAAACAAGTGGTTGAAGATTGGTGAAATAGTCATCGAATTCATACTCAAGAAAGTCTTAAATTATAATTTATAAAATGAAATTAAGTAGGGTGTTAAACAATGATTAAATAATCATTAAAATAGAAACAAGTAAATTATTTGAATAATGGTTAAATAGTGATTGATTTCAAAATCAAGAATATATAAGATTAGGGTATAAAACGAGTTTAAAAGTCCAGATTAGGTATAAAATGAATTTAATATTGAAAAACATATTTATAAAACAAATTAAAAGGTGTAAATTAATTAGTGGATAAGTTTAATTATTTTTATTTTGAAATTTTTAATTAAATTTGATAGGCATTTTGTATAAAGTTATGGTTTGATTTAATTGATGTGAAATTTGTCCTTGAGAGTTTTAGTCAATTTTAAGATGACTCAAAACAATAGAATTTCGAAAATTTTGAATAAATTAAAAAAAGTAGAGTTTGTGAGTTATTAACTCACTCAAGTTTAAATAGTGTTTGTATTATAGTTTAAAATGGTTTTTACAATGCTTTATAAAAGAGTGTCGAAGAGAAAAGAGAATGTGTTATGTTCTATGGTCGAGGATATATCTCGTCCCCTACCAAAGACAACATAGCATGCTAGGGAGGACATTTCTGACGTGGACTTGTGCTCTCTTCCAGCTACACCATATGTATGCTTTCATGATCACCTCTGATTGTGAGCTTGCAATGATCGAAAATTATTTTGCATTTAGGATGGAGATTGCTCATGGATTTCATCCAAACATGGAGTATGATAGGGAGAGGGAATAACTCCATGCTTGATTGATTTTCATTAACACATATCATGCATGTATACAAGAGGAAGTGACTTTTGGTTTCATCTTCCAAGAGGTCTGAATGACTCTTCATATTCACCTATGACTCTTCATATTTCTCCTAGCTTAATATTTACAAAGATATTTACAATATACCTCAATCTCTAAGGATTAGGTTTAACATTCCCCCCCCCTTAACCCGAAGGGGTGTTTGTGAGTCCAAGTATCATTCTAAAATTTTCAATTTTTTCTCTTCCACGCGCTTTGGTGAAGATGTCCACAATTTTCTCATTTGAGGAATGTTGTTTCAAGTGAATAGTCTTGGCCACTACATCATATCAAATCAAATGGTACTTTGTGTTGATGTGTTTGGTTTGATCATGAAATCTGGGATTCTTGGCCAACTTGATTGCAAAAGTAATGTCAACCAAAAGAGGAGTAGAATTCACCTATTTATCCTATAAATCTTCCAACATTGTCCTAAGCTACACAATCTCCTTTGTTGCTTCTCCAGTTGCCACATATTCTGCCTCTGTTGTGGAGTCTGCTAGAATTGACTATTTTTGTGATCTCCTCGAGAAAGTTGTTGATCCAAGACTCATGAAACAGCTTGAAGTTGACACTCCATTTTTTGTATCCCCATCAAAGTCTGAATCAGAATATCCATTCAGGTTGAAGTCATCCACCTTAGAATACTCGAGTCCAAATTCTTGAGTTCCCTTCAATTATTTTAGAACACTTTTTTCAATTGACCAATGTCCTTCATAAGGTTTTTGCGTGAACCTAGAAAGAATCCCAACAACAAATGAAATATTCGGTCCGGTGGTGGTAAGGTAGATCAGACTTCCCACAAGTTGTTTATACTTGGTTGCATATTCAAATTCATTCCCTTCTTTTGATGTGAGCTTCACATTCTATTCCACTGGAGTAGAGAGAGGGTTACACTCAGCCATGCCAAATTTGTTCAACAATTCTCCGATGTACTTATTTTGGGAGATGAATATGTACTTTGGATTTTGAGTCATTCCAATGCCCAAGCAGTAGTGAAGATGTCCCAAATCTGTCATCTCAAAGATTTATTCAATTCTTTCTTTATGGATGCAATATAGCTTTCATTGTTCCATGTTATCAACATATCGTCTACATACACTACAAGATATACAACATTTTTTCCAACTTTCTTGACAAACAGAGTTGCATCATCAAGATTAAAGTGCTTGAAATTCAATTTTAGAAGATGCCCAGTCAGCTTTTGTTACACCTCAAAATTACTCACTTCGATAGTGTCGCAAGTGTCGTCATTACAAGTGTTGTAAGTGTCGCATCTTGTCCGCAAGTGTCGTATCTTGACCACAAGTGTTATAAGTGTTTCTAACATCATACTGCCTTCTTGCCTATGTCATGCCTCCAACGACATGACAGGGACACATAGGACACCTCAAAGACTAGTTTTGAAGAAGAGGAATCAGTCTACTAGAAGTACAAGCCTTTTGCCACTGAAAGAACCACTCAAAAATGGGTTTTGGAGGGGAGCGCTCCCCTATACACTGTCAGGGAGCGTTGGCACTCCCTGGCCTGCTTTGGAGGAGCATTTTAATGCTCTGGTGCCCCTTTTGGGGGAGAACTACCTTTTCTGGGCGAAATTTGGTTTGTTGAGAAGAATGAGGGAAAGATCCCCTCAATATCTAAAGGTGGTTGGATTCAAATATGATCTCAAGGCATGATCGTAGGGAATATCCTCAACTAAAGGAGAGAAATCCTCAACTTATACCAAAGATCTCTCAAGTGGTTGGGTCTTTCCAAGCTTATATAAAGAGGCCTTCTCATGGTGAACTGGGAGAAAAGATTGGAGGTATGAAACCTATGATATCATAGGCAACATACAGTACAGGAAGAGAGACATCGCAATAGCATCTAACTTATGATCTCATGAGGGAGATGTCATTTGAAGCATCAACATCTTGTATGTGGGTTATTTGAGCAAGGGTATGGACAAGGAGAGCTTGGTGAAGCTACTGCACTACATCCATGGCTGTAAGTAACACTTTGTTCTCATTAATATAAATTCATGCTTGGCCTGTTTCCTTTGAAGTTTGTTGTGAATATGAACTTGTCTTCTTCATAAGATAGATCTGTATTTGAGCTAATCTCAGTAGAGTAGGAAGTCTTTTGTACCTTTGTTTTTTTTACAAGACCTATCAGGGAGCTCAGGATCGAAGCTCAGCCAGGACTTTGCAAGGACAAACGTCACTAATAAGGTACATATCTCTCTCCTTCTCTTTCATTTATTAGCTTAATTAGATCTAAAAGGAAAGTCAGTGTCCACGTTAAGAACTTTTCTGTATTGGCCTTAAAGAGTTACGGATCTCGAGAGAATCCACTTGTCCGCAGGGGGATTTCTCTTCAACAGAAATTGGCGACTCCAAAATTTCTGTTGAAGAGAAATCCCCCTGCGGACAAGTGGATTCTCTCGAGGTCCCTAACTCTTTAAGGCCAAGACATAAAAGTGCTTAATGTGGACACTATCAGGGAGCATTGGCACTCCCTGGCCTTCTTTGGGAGAGCGTTATAACGCTTTGGTGCCCCTTTTGGGGGAGTGCTACCTTTTTTGGGTGAAATTTGGTTTGTTGAGAAGAATGAGGGAAAGATCCCCTCAATATCTGAAGGTGGTTGGATTCGAATATGATCTCAAGGCATGATCTTAGGGAAGATCCTCAACTTATCCCAAATATCTCTCAAGTGGTTGGGTCTTTCCAAGCTTATATAAAGAGGCCTTCTCATGGTGAAAGGGGAGAAAAGATTGGAGGTATGAAACCTATGATCTCATAGGCAACATACAGTACAGGAAGAGAGACGTCGCAATAACATCTAACTTATGATCTCATGAGGGAGATGTCATTTGAAGCATCAACATCTTGTATGTGGGTTATTTGAGCAAGGGTATGGACAAGGAGAGCTTGGTGAAGCTGTTGCACTACATCCATGGCTGTAAGTAACACTTTTTTCTCATTAATATAAAGTCATGTTTGGCCTATTTCCTTTGAAGTTTGTTGTGAATATGAATTTGTCTTCTTCATAAGATAGATCTGTATTTGAGCTAATCTCAGTAGAGTAGGAAGTCTTTTGTACCTTTGTTTGTTTTACAGGACCTATCAGGGAGCTCAGGATCGAAGCTCAGCCAGGAATTTGCAAGGACAAACGTCGCTAATAAGGTACATATCTCTCTCCTTCTCTTTTATTTATTAGCTTAATTAGATATAAAAGGAAAGTCAATGTCCATGTTAAGCACTTTTCTGTCTTTGCCTTAAAGAGTTAGGGACCTCAAGAGAATCCACTTGTGCACAGGGGGATTTCTCTTCAACGGAAATTGGCGACTCCACTGGGGACTAATCGAAGCTTTCAGTTTTGGTTTTTCTCACGGATATTGCCTTATCCTTTGTTCTTTTAGACCTTATTCATCTCGTATGTCTAATTTAATGTGTTGATTGAATCCTTATTCCATCACATACACTGTGAATGCCAAAATTTTACTGAGTTTTTGGTTTTTTGAGCTTTTTTCTGGACTTTAAGACACCAACGCTCCCCTTCCCATGTTATCAAAGTGTTGGCGCTCCCTGTTGGCCTTACATAGAGCGTTATAATGCTCTGGTGTCCCTTACACCAGAGCACTACCCCTTTTTTGTGCAACACCTTCTAGGGTTTCATTATCTGAAGTTCAATTTTTGTTTTTGACACTTACTCAAAGTCTTATCATCTTAGTACATCCTTGTTTTGGCCTTCAATGCTTTGTCTTCTAAGGATTCATCATCTTTTGTTTGGATTTTTTGATATTTATCCTTACTTTGCAATAACTCTTTGTCCTTGACGATTTAGAGTCAATTTGTCGTTTTCTTCTCATTTATCTGATTGAGTGAAAACATTGTAAGGAGATTCAAAGATCTTTTGTATCATTTCCATTTGATCTTTGAGGTCATCTCGTCTAAACCTTTCTTTCTTTTTGAGTTTTTGGTTTTCTTTCTATTGTTTGATCGCAACAAGGGTGTCTTTTGGTTTATGTGAAGTTTACTTCCAGATTGCTTAAATCTCACAACTCTTGAAGTCCGATTAGCATAGGAAGCTTTACATCTACTGGTTATCAGTCACATATAAACATTTTAGCATTGCATTGGATTC
>SNQJ01S0001482.1:216898-239455 GCA_010110895.2 Picea sitchensis | reverse complement strand
CAGCGTAAGTGGTGCTGCGTAATATTCCCCAAAGTGCATAATTGGTATATGTGTGCAACACAGCGGCGCTACCTACAGGCGCTACATAATATTTGGCAGGGAGCAGGTATACACACAGGCACAACACAGGGGCACTACCTACAGGTGTTACCTAATATTTCAACAGAGGATAAATGTTGCCGCATATATGCAACACAGGGACGCTACCTACAAGCGCTACCTTCTCTCCTTGTTCTGTTTTAGGGTGCGCTATCCAGAGTTGCTACTCAAGGAAGTTTCCAGCAAACACCAAGAATATAGGAGGACTATGCCAACATCCTTGGATAAGTTGATGATGGAGAAAGTTACAGAAGTAGCAACTGGCGTGCTGAGGACAACTACAGGCTCCAAAAGGACACATGGAAAAATAGGAGTTGAGCAGCAAAAGAGGATCAAATCAGTTAGAAGCATGACTGGATTAGTCACCATCATTTTCTTGTTTTATACCATAGGTTGTTTTCTTAGTTGTTAGAAGAAAAAAATGTTTAAGATATTTTCAAGGGAAGGAGTGTTACACCTCAAAATTACTCACTTCGATAGTGTCGCAAGTGTTGTAAGTTTCGCATCTTGTCCGCAAGTGTCGCATATTGACCGCAAGTGTTATAAGTGTTTCTAACATCATATTTCCTTCTTTCCTATGTCATGCCTCCAACGACATGACAGGGACACTTAGGACACCTCAAAGACTAGTTTTGAAGAGGAGGAATCAGTCTATTAGAAGTACAATCCTTTTTCCACTGAAAGAACCACTCAAAAATCAGTTTTGGAGGGGAGCACTCCCCCATACACTATCGGGGAGCATTGGTGCTCACTGGCCTTCTTTGGGGGATCATTATAATGCTCCGGTGCCCCTTTTGGGGGAGCGCTACCTTTTCTGGGAGAAATTTGGTTTGTTGAGAAGAATGAGGGAAAGATCCCCTCAATATCTGAAGGTGGTTGGATTCGAATATGATCTCAAGGCATGATCTTAGGGAAGATCCTCAACTGAAGGAGAGAAATCATCAAATTATCCCAAATATCTCTCAAGTGGTTGGGTCTTTCCAAGCTTATATAAAGAGGCTTTCTCATGGTGAAAGGGGAGGAAATATTGGAGGTATGAAACCTATGATCTCATAGGCAACATACAGTACAGGAAGAGAGACATTGCAATAGCATCTAACTTATGATCTCGTGAGGGAGATGTCACTTGAAGCATCAATATCTTGTATGTGGTTTATTTGAGAAAGGGTATGGACAAGCAGAGCTTGGTGAAGCTGTTGTACTACATCCATGGTTGTAAGTAACACTTTGTTCTCATCAATATAAATTCATGCTTGGCCTGTTTCCTTTGAAGTTTGTTGTGAATATGAACTTGTCTTCTTCATAAGATAGATCTRTATTTGAGCTAATCTCAATAGAGTAGGAAGTTCGTTGTATCTTTGTTTGTTCTACAGGACCTATTGAGGATCTTAGGATTGAAGCTCAACTTGGACTTTGCAAGGACGAATGCCATTAAAAGGTACATACTTTTCTTCTTCCTCTTCGTACATTAACTTAATTAGATCAAAAATGAAAGTCAATGTCCACGTTAAGCACTTTTTTGTCTTTGCCTTAAAGAGTTAGGGACCTCGAGAGAATCCACTTGTCCGCAGGAGGATTTCTCTTCAACAGAAATTGGCGACTCCACTGGGGACTAATTGAAGCTTTCAGTTTTGTTTTTCCTCGTAGATCTTGTCTTAGCCTTTGTTCTTTTAGACCTTATTCATCCCGTATGTCTAATTGAATATGTTGATTGAATCCTTATTCCATCACATACACTGTGAATGCCAAAATTTTACTGAGTTTTTGGTTTTTTTATCTTTTTTTCTGGACTTTAAGACACCAACGCTCCCCTTCCCATGTCATCAGAGCGTTGGCGCTCCTTGTTGGCCTTACATAGAGCGTTATAATGCTCTAGTGTCCCTTACACCAGAGCACTACCCCTTTTTTGTGCAACACCTTCTAGGGTTTCATTATCTGAAGTTCAATTTTTGTTTTTGACACTTGCTCAAAGTCTTATCATCTCACCACATCCTTGTTTTGGCCTTCAATGCTTTTTCTTCTAAGGATTCATCATCTTTTGTTTGGATTTTTTGATATTTATCCTTGCTTTGCAATAACTCTTTGTAAGGAGATTCAAATATCTTTTGTATCATTTCCATTTGATCTTTGAGGTCATCTCATATAAACATTTCTTTCTTTTTGATTTTTTGGTTTTCTTTCTCTTGTTTGATCGCAACAAGGGTGTCTTTTGGTTTATGTGAAGTTTACTTCCAGATTGTTTAAATCTCACAACTCTTGAAGTCTGATTAGCATAGGAAGCTTTACATCTACTAGTTATCAGTCACATATAAATATTTTAGCATTTCATTGGATTCCTTATTGAGGACTATTGCATGAGGTCATTGCATCTTGGTGTTTGAAAGTGAAAGGAAAATCCTTCTCCTTCCCTTGAAATAGACATTCATTGAAAGAAAAGACTGCTTATCATTTCTTATGCATGTTTTTGGAACTGAGTCATAATATCATCAGTATTCACTCTCATACACCTCTAAGTAAACAACAGCCACTAAAATCAATGCTTAACTAAAATTTATCAGACTTTTTACATCTTTGTTAGCAAACCTACATTAGTTTAAAGTGTAGGGATTTGGAATAGGTTGAAAGGATAACTTTCCAAAGATATCAAACAAACTTATTATCTTGCGGTAGGGAGAGTGAAATCCAAATAGACTTTCTGGGATCCCCTTCTCACATAGGGGTTATGCATGAGGTTTCACTTGGGAGAGCTACGGAGATTATCCCTTCTTGGTTTGACTGATTGTAGTAGTCGGATCGTATTATGGGGGTCGCTTGAAGGTATACCCACAATGTTGAGTGGAAGCCTTTCAAGTTTATTTCAGGCTAGATACCCTGCCCTTACGTTCGGACTGGACTATCAACTGTACCTGCCCAGGGGCTGACTGCAAATTGGTGACCTTAGTAGCCATAATCTTTAGGGTCCCACACAAGGTGATGGTGAAGGGAAGTCTCACTGTACCTGGAACAGACGTTGGTCAAACTCACTCGGGCTCCTTTGAGGGTAAATCCAAAATTACTACATGGAATCTTGCACCAAGGTGTAAGTCCGTTAAGAAGGTCGCCAACGTAACTGATCCATNCCCTTCCTCAATTTCCTGAAACTTTGGGAGGGAAAACTATCTTTATTGATGTCATGGTAGTTCGAGACCCCTTCGATTTCGCTTTACTCCTTGGGCAGGATTATGTCTATTCCATGAAAGCTATTGTATCCACTCTTTTCCGCATGATATATTTCCCTCACGATGGAAGAATTATGACTATTGATCAACTTTCATTCATTGGTCATGACTGGATTACCTCCCTAAATGGTTCTTATATGCAGACAGTATCGCCCCTGCCACATGTTAATTATGTGGCATTGTCTCCCATGACTTCAACTTCCAATGATTTAGATCCAGTAGTTGACATGGTTATCTCTTCGGTAGGGCTATTGGAGCATGATCTCCTTACCCCTATCAAGACCCTCGACATGTGTTCCTTCCAGAGAATTTTTCTTCCATCCAGTGAAGATCTCTTGGAAGCCATGACCGAGTTTTGTCCCTTGACATGGTGTCCTTCTAGAGCATTATCCTCTTGGAAGCCATGATCAAGGAGAAGCCACGAGCATAGTTTTTCCTCTTTGTAGCAAGCTTGTTAAAAAATGAAACATAGGTCTTGAGCATAGTTTACTTCTCTGTAGCAAGCTCGTTAAAAAATGAAACAAAAATCTGGGGATTCAACCCGGAGCCTTGAGCATAGTTCTTTTCCTGTGGCAAGCTCATTAAAAAACGAAACAGTCACCTCTCCCATCAGGTCGAATATTTCGCCAGATCTCGTAGATGTCGAGTCGAGTCTTTCGTTAGGTCTCGTATTTGAACCTTCATTTCATCCACCTGTATCTTTTTTCTCCATCTAGCACAGAAATTGGTGACAACCTCAAAGTCAGTGAATGAATTGAAGCTTGGGGGGCATGTCTCCAGCCTTTGATGATCATTCTGGAGTCAGGCCACTAGCTTTCAAGCTGGGGGAAGAGTACCGAGCTTAGTCTTTGTTCTTTCTCGTGCTCGTGAAAACATGAGAATGTAACCGAGCAACCTTTTATCTCTTTTTCAGGCTCGCATGGATATACGAAAAAGGAACCCCCTGGAGTCTTCTTTAAGCTCTTTTCAAACTCTCTAAACATGAAAAGATTGTCGAGTGATCTTGCTTCCTTTCCCACTCGTTAAAAGGTTTGAAAGGGCGTCTTTCGAGTGATAATTTATCTCTTTTTCGGCCTTGCGAGACTAACATTACGAAAAATGACAATTATGGAGTCATCTTTAAGTTATTTTTCAGACTCTCTAAATATGAAAAACCACTGAGTTTACCTTCTCTGGACTCGTTAAACAATCATACATTGAAGGGCCCATATGGGACCGAACCCTTACTTCTTCCAGTTCGTTAAAAAAAGGAAGAGGGACTTACCGAAGGTGATTTATATCGAGCATGTGTTACCCTCCTCGAGCTCGTTAAATTACAAATAGGTACTCATCTATCTGGATGGGGGAAAAATTGAAGGAAGCAAGCCTAGCATTTTTTGAGAACATTACCAGTAACTCTTAGAGTCGCCCTTGAACAAAGAACTTTGTCTTTGCGCACATATTAATCTGATGAACCTCTACACTGAACCAATCCTCTAAGTTTTTCTTACTCCTTTGGGTCACCCGACGAAAGTCACAGTATCCACTGCATCATCGTGTTTTGTTCCATGTCATGTTTCTGTTGTTGTGCCTCAATGTTCAAGGGATGTATCCACCTCAAGAGTCAGCCATCACAAATATCTTGTTTCAATACCTGTGTCAGTCCATGTTCATTTGATCTACCAGTTTACATCTTTGTGTCAATTTTGTGTCATTGATGGGGGATACATCAAGGCCCTTCTGCGACGAGTCTATTCCTGTCGACTTCAACACATTATCCAGGAACTAGACTTAGAAACCAGTTAGTACCTTGGGACCTGCATGCCTCAATGGTAGGCCTCCTCACATCCGATAGTGGGTTTACATCATTGACCTCTGACCGGATGATTCCACGAATGTTCAAATTCAGCTCCTCTATTCACATTCGTTGGAATGTACTAGGGTACCTTGGGAATCATTGACATCAATGGTGATTTCCCTCGTGCTTGTTAACGGTTTACATCATTGATAGGTAATCAAGTGGTTTCCACCATGTTCGACATCAGGACATCTATCCACATGGTTAGATTCATACTACATTGAGATCGGTAAGAAGACCCTAGGTTGAGTCATCACTCTTATATGTACTTTTCCCAGGTTGCGGAGGAGTTTTGTTTGAACAATGACACATATATTGTTACATAGATCCACTTTGTAATGCTCATGGTTATGTCTTGTCATCTCATAGATCCACTATGTATTCTTCATGGCTACGATCAGTTCAGGTCATAGGAGTATAGATCCACACTGTATCCTCGGTGGCTATACCTTTTATCAATATAATTATGGATCTGCAGTGTATTTTATGGCGGCCATATCTTGCAAGTCTTTATCACCCAAGCATAGGTATGCCTGCCTTGGGTTTGAAACATGTCATAATATTTGTTGGATGTTTGTGTGCAGATTCTATCAAGTTCTCTGCGTCTATACCCTTTCTTAAAAAAGTCTACAAAGTACTTCAGTCATCACGTCTTCTAACTTCATACTTTGGGGGGGAATCTGTTACACCTCAAAATTACTCACTTCGATAGTGTCGCAAGTGTCGTCATTACAAGTGTTGTAAGTGTCGCATCTTGTCCGCAAGTGTCACATCTTGACCACAAGTGTTATAAGTGTTGCTAACATCATATTGCCTTATTTCCTATGTCATGCCTCCAACGACATGATAGGGACACTTAGGACACCTCAAAGACTAGTTTTGAAGAAGAGGAATCAGTCTACTAGAAGTACAAGCCTTTTGCCACTGAAAGAACCACTCAAAAATGGGTTTTGGAGGGGAGAGCTCCCCTATACACTGTCAGGGAGCACTGGCAGTCCCTGGCCTTCTTTGGGGGAGCGTTATAATGCTCTGGTGCCCCTTTTAGGGGAGCACTACCTTTTTTTGGCGGAATTTGGTTTGTTGAGAAGAATGAGGGAAAGATCCCCTCAATATTTGAAGGTGGTTGGATTCGAATATGATCTCAAGGCATGATCTTAGGGAAGATCCTCAACTGAAGGAGAGAAATCCTCAACTTATCCCAAAGATATCTCAAGTGGTTGGGTCTTTCCAAGCATATATAAAGAGGCCTTCTCATGGTGAAAGGGGAGAAAATATTGGAGGTATGAAACCTATGATCTCATAGGCAACATACAGTACAGGAAGAGAGACATCGCAATAGCATCTAACTTATGATCTCATGAGGGAGATGTCATTTGAAGCATCAACATCTTGTATGTGGGTTATTTGAGCAAGGGTATGGAYAAGGAGAGCTTGGTGAAGTTTTTGAACTACATCCATGGCTGTAAGTAACACTYTGTTCTCATTAATATAAATTCATGCTTAGCATGTTTCCTTTGAAGTTTGTTGTGAATATGAACTTGTCTTCTTCATAAGATAGATCTGTATTTGAGCTAATCTCAATAGAGTAGGAAGTCTTGTGTACCTTTGTTTGTTTTACAGAACCCATCAGGGAGCTCAGGATCGAAGCTCAGCCAAGACTTTGCAAGGACAAACGTCGCTAATAAGGTACATATCTCTCTCCTTCTCTTTCATTTATTAGCTTAATTATATCTAAAAGGAAAGTCAGTGTCCATGTTAAGCACTTTTCTTTCTTGGCCTTAAAGAGTTAGGGACCTCGAGAGAATCCACTTGTCCACAAGGGGATTTCTCTTCAACATCTTTTCATACGAGGCTCGCAGTGCTTGTTTCAAGCCATATAAGGATTTTATGACTTTGCATACTTTATGTTCATGTCCTTCACAAAAAAACCTTATGGCTGAGACATGAAGACATTATCTTTCAAAGTATCCATTCAAGAAAGCAGTCTTCACATCCATTTGATGAACTTTCCATCCATTATGTGTTGCCAAGGAAAATAGAGTACGAATGGTAGCCCATTCTGTTGTGGGGGAAAAAGTATCTGCATAATAAATTCCTTATTTCTATACAAATCTTTTTTCCATGAGCCTCGCTTTCTGCTTGTCAAGTGAGCCACCTAATTTTTATTTGTTCTTGAAGACCCACTTACAACCAATTGGTTTGGTTCCGAATGGAGGGTCCACCAACTTCCATGTCCCACTCTTGATGAGAGCACCATACTCCTTCTGCGTGGATTCTTTCCACTCATCATGAGAAGTGGATTCTTCAAAGGAAGTTGGTTCAAAGTTAGTGGATAAATTCAATTCACAATCATATGAAACATCCATATCATCTACATCACCTAAATTTGAATTATTTACATCACCTCCATCTTGTCTTTCCAACCTCATCGAGATGAACACTTTCAAGTGTCTTTATGAACCATTTTTGTGGACCTTTCTAAGATGGTCCAATTTTCTCCACTGATTGAGATGGTGTTGCATTTCTATCCTCTCAATCATATCATCCTCTCAATCACATCATCCAAATTAACTTACTGTTCTGATGAAGTGGCTGGAACTTCTTCATGAGGGGGAGATGGTGCTTCAAAAGGAGATTCTAGAGATTGATCCAAGATAGGGATCCCCCCTTCAAGAAGTGGAGTATCATCATCAAAATTGTGATGTCTTTACATGGGTAAATATATCCAGATGATCAAGTTGTCACTCAACAATTTTGTCATTCTTGGTGGATTCAAGAAAAATCACATCTCTGAAAAGAATGAACATTTTGCTTACCTCATCGTAAAAATAATATGCCTTGGTGGTATTTGAGTACCCCAAGAAGATGCACTTCCAACTCCTTGCACCAAGCTCATTTCTTTTCTCCTTAGGAATTAAGGCATAGTAGGTGGAACCAAAGACCCTGAGATGCCTCATAAGAGTAATGTGTTCATGCACATTTCATAAGGAATCTTGTTCCCAATAGCATAAGATGGACTCATGTTTTTCACATATACTGCACATAGAACTGCATCATCCCAAAACATCAATTTCACATTTTTTAAAAACACCATTGAATGAACCATATTTAAGAGAGTCGTGTCCATTCTTTCAACTACTCCATTATGTTGAGGATTGTATCGAATTGTGGTTTGATGTTGAATCCCTTGTTGGAAAAGATAGTTTTCGAAATCATTAGATGTATGTTGTCTTCCATTATCAGTACGAAGAGTAGCAATATGTGATTGTGCTTCATTTTGGATCCATACATGAAATATTTTTAAAGTTCAAAAGCTTATAATTTATCTTTCAATAAGTACACCCAACACGTCATGGTGTAATCATTAATAAAAGACATGATATATGTATTTCCATTAGCAAATGGAACAGACATGGGGACGCATAAATCAGAATGTATCAATCCATTTTCTCTTCATGCTCTGGAAGTGGAATCATGGAAATTTTGTTTGTTATGTTTTCCAAGGATACAAGCATCGCATTGCTTCAATCTCCTAGGAATAGTAGGCAAACCAGAAGCGCCATATTTTTTCAACAAACAAGGGATATCATAATTAATGTGTCCAAATCTAGCATGTCATAAGAGACTAGATGGAAATGTACCTCCATTGTGGTGAGAGAGGTATGAAAAAAAAATTGCATGAGCAGATGTCCTTTTCAACTTCAACAATATTTCATCCTCCACTCCTGTCATAATGACCATGTTATCGTAAGCCTCCCTTATTTCAACTTTTCCATCGAATATATGAATATAGTGGCCTTATTTTTGAATGTGCACAAGAGACATCAAACTCCTTTGTATCTCAAGTGTAACGTTCCCTAGCCTAGCTGAGGTCCATTACATGCGGAAAAGCTCATAAATTAAAAATTTTAACACTAATTAAGTTCTTTTAGCTCACTAGCTACGAATTACAACCAGATTTAACTATTGTTTGTTACCATTGATTAAATGCATCTACAACATGATAAAAATGACATGAATGCAGCTTAAATAACTCAACACAGTAGCAAATAAATCATTCTCAAACACAAAGTTAATACACAACAATTAGACTCATAATGAAAGATAGAAAATAGATAAAACACTTATCTTTTTTAAATAGTTGTACAACTAGTTGCTTGGGATGGACATTCCACCTAACCATAGACTTTTTGTTCCAAATATCAATAGAAAAACAACCTCGAGTTGGGGCTAGCAATCCACAAAAGAGGGTGGTCTCTCATTGTCCATTCACATCTCATAAATCTCATAACCCACTGGTATTCTTTTACAACTATCTCGGTTTTCCACCATATTTCTTCATCTCGACCTGCCCAAACCAAGGAATGTACACCTTCAATACTCTTAGTCCCTCAGGCATCCCATTCATTTATCAAGGTCTCCCTGGAACAGGGAACCAGGAATCTCTCTGCTAGGAAACTCAAGGCAACTCACTTCTACGAAAACTACCAGCAAACAACAACAATCACTTTTTGTTAGAATGCAACTCACACAGGAGTTCACTCTTCAAGCATAACAACCTGGATCTTAAGTCTTCTGCTCCAAATATGCTTCAGAAATGATTCAGCATGATCTAGAATTCTCCCTCCATGGTTTCTCTAGCTCCCCAACTCCTCTTCCTCTTATCTTCTTGTTGTTCATGTAAAAAACTTGACTATCCAAAATTGTTGTAACTGCCCATATGAATTTATCTCCTTTGTATTTCTTGCTTGACTTACACTCTTCCCTAAACTGATTGTACTCATCCCCCATGCTCATAATAACTATGGGATGTGACTTCTCACACCCACCCTCTTACATGAATTCAATAACTGGCTTTGGGAACACTCAATCAGAAAATTAGATGGTTCATATACCAACAGAAAATTTAGGAAGTGGGTTAAATTAATAGACATGGACAATTCCCCCTTGGACCCCTCTTGGACATTCTCTTAGACCCTTCCCTCTCTCATGGATTAATTCATCCCCCATATCAATCCATATCCCCCAACAGATGGCATCACATTTTACTTATTAAAGTTCAAAAATACAATTCGCATATTACATCGTTAGGTTATAGCCACACATTATATCTACATTAAGCATTAATTTAAATGGGGATTATAACATGGATGTTACATTCTCCCTCCCCTACAATTGTGTGTCATCATCGGTGCACACACACACACACACACACACACACACACACACACACACACACACACATATATATATATAAGTCTTCATGCCCCCACATTGAATCCTCGGGACCATAGCAAGTCCATTGCACATTTACCAACCCTATGGCTTCGTCCTGAGCACTTTAATTTTCTGGTCCAGGATTCATGCTAGTTCCACCTAGAAATCCCCTTTGTGTTCCACCTGGATCATAGTCCAATCAATTATGTGGTTAGGGTTAGGCAAATATTTCTTTAATAATGACACATGAAATACATTATGCATTCTCATGAATGCAAACAATGCTAGCATGTATGCAACTAGCCCTATCTTTTCAAAGATTTCAAAAGGTCCACACTATCTTGCTGCCAACTTTAGGCAACTTCCTAATCTTAGCAAACTTCTTTTCATCGTCACTTTTAAAAACACATGTTCGCCCACTTTAAAATCTTTGAAAACTTTGTTCTCATATACATAATTTTTTTGCCTATCCTAGGAAGCCTTTAAATTTTGTTTGTTCTTTGTCATCTTCTCCTCCATTTCCTTCAACAAATCCGGCCCAACAATTTCTTTGTCTGCTAGATTATCCCAACTCACTGGTGTGTTACACTTCATGTCATACAATGCTTCAAACATAATCATTTTTAATGAGGCTTGACACCCGTTATTGTAAGAAAAATCAACTAAATGAATATAATCTTCCCACTTTGATGGCTAGTCCATTACATACATTCTAAGCATGTCTTAAATTATTATGTTAGTCCTTTCTATTTTCCCATCTAACTCTAGGTGATATGTTGTATTGAGATTTAAATCCATCCCAAATCCTTTAAACAAACCCTTCCAAAAATTCGATGTAAACTTTGGGTCTCTCTCTGAAACTAGTGCCTTGGGCACTCCATGTAGCCTGGCAACTTCCTTCATGTAGATTTCTGCAATATTTGTTGCCTTGTGTGTAGTCTTCACTAGAATAAAATGTGTTGCCTTAGTTAATTTATCCACTACCACCATAATGGAATCATGCTGCTTCATTGTTTTGGGTAACTTAGTAATAAAATCCATTGTGACTACTTGCCACTTCCATTTTCTAATGGGAAATGGTTGTAACATCCTTGTTGGATGTCTATGTTCAGTCTTCACCTTCTGGCACTCTAGGAATCTAGCTATGTAATTAGCCACTTCTTTCTTCATTCTCGGCCAAAAGTATTGGCTTCTTACAACTTCAATTGACTACTAATATCTCGGGTGCCTAGCATACAACACAGTGTGCATTTCCTTCAGCACTGTATTTTTCAACTCATTGGAATTCGACATATATGTTTTTCCTCTTTACGTGAGTATTCCATCCTCTTACAGCTCATTGGAATTCAACACATATGTTTTTCCTCTATAAGTGAGTATTTTGTCCTCTTACAACTCATAATATTTAAATTTATGTTGTAAATTTCCTTGTTGTAATGTTTATTTTATTGTCAAATAGTGCTAATATGAATTTGTTGTTGGAATAATTTTATCTTTTAAATCAATCATATACATGTTAAAGGATGCAATATGCATTTCATGAGATCTCCTATTGATGGCATTAACCACTTAATTTTCATTTCCTTTTATGTGCTTAATCTCAAAGTCATATTCACTCAGAATTTCAAGCCATCTAGTTTGTCTGACATTTAATGTTGGCTATATAAACAAATGTTGCAGACCATAGTGTTCTGTCCTTAGCTCAAATTTACTCCTCGTGAGGTAATTTCTCCACATTTTTAATGCATGAATAATGGTTGCTAACTATAGATCATGGGTGGCATAATTTCTCTCATGTTATTTTAATTTTCTAGACTAGTAGCATACCACATGATATTTTTGTGTGAGGACTCCACCAAGCCCTTCCTTGCATGCATCAGTGCACACCACAAAATATTCATTTAGATATGCAATCTTCAATATTGGCACACTTGTCAAGATATCTTTCAGTTGTTGAAAACTCTCTTCACACTTGGGAGTCCATTCAAATTTTATTCCCTTCTTTTGTAAAGCAGTAATGGGGCTTGCAATCTTTGATAATCCTTTTATGAATCTTTGGTAATAACCAACAAAACCCATGAATGATCTAACCTCTGCGACATTTCTTGGCATTGGCCATCCTCTAATTGTCTCTATCTTCTCGAGATCGACTACTATCCCATCTGTTGAAATAATATGCTCCAAGTAGTGAATCTTCTTTTGATAAAAGATGCACTTACTTAGCTTAGCATACAATTTATGCCTCTTAAAACTTGCAAAACTATTCTTAAATGTTGCTCATGTTCCTTCTTTATGTTTGAGTAAATGATTATATCATCTAGGAACAAAATTACAAACTTGTCCAGGTACTCCTCGAACACTCCATTCATCAGACACATGAAAATTGTCAGTGAATTTGATAGCCCAAATGGAATTGCCATGAATTCATAATGCCCATATCTTGTCCTAAATGTTTTCTTGATGATATTTATTCCTTTATCCTCACTTGATGATAACTTGATCTCAAGTCAATCTTGGAAATATTCGTGCACCTTTCAGTTGATCAAATAAATCATCAATCCTTGGCAAAGGATATTTGTTCTTTATGGTGACCTTATTTAGTTGTTTGAAATCAATACACAACCTTAAGGTTCCATCTTTCTTCTTCACAAAAAGAATTGTTGCACCCCAAGGTGACACACTTGGGAATATATACCCCTTCTTCAAAAGTTCTTCAAGCTACATCTGCAACTCCTTCAACTTAGGTGTGTTCATTCTTTATATTGTCCAGGAGATTGGGGAAGCTCCTAGCACCAAATTGATAGAGAAATCAATATCTCTCTTTGGTGGAAATCGTAGGATTTCCCCAATAAAATCCTCAAAATCCCTTAAGACTAGATGGTCTTCGATACTTTCCAGTTTATCTTTGGCTTCCTCTTCCATATGGGTTGCAAAAATCTGACATCCCTTCCTGAAACTCTTTTTTAACTGCATAGCTGAAATTCTTTTTTAACATCTACAGCTCTTGGAATTCCTTGAACCTTGCCTTGTTTCGCTTCTTCATCAAGAGATGTGATTTTCTTGTTGTAACATTTTAAGACATCATGGTGTTTTTCCAACCAATCCATGCCAATTATACAATCATGTGAACCCAATGGTATGATGCCCACATCTACCTTTTTGTTGAGTCCATTCATGTCTATCGGAAAATCTTTAACTAGCTCATTGATTTTCCTCTTAGCCCCTATGGCCAACTGAACTAGCCAAGATTTCTTATGCTTACTCCTTTGCAAGTGAAATATTTCAACAATGTTATATTTTATGTAACTATGGCTAGCTCCAAAGTCAATTAAAATTGATATGGGATGGTTATCAATCTTACCTTCCACTTCAATCATAGGGGATTGATAGTATGCTTTCTTGTTGTCCAAGGTTGCATAAATCCTTGGCATGTTTCCTCCCATGTCTTCAATTGTTTTAGCCTTTTTAATGTTGTGGATAGTCCTCGTTCTCTCTCCTTTGTGAGGTAAGTCCCTATATAAGTGATTTTCCTCACATCCCAAACATTATATAGGCTGGTACCTTGGCCTTTTTCCAAATGAATATGCAGTCTTGTGCTCATTTTAGGTTGAATGGCCTTGTTGATTTGCTTGGGATTTCTTCTTGAAAAAGGGTGGCTTAAAACCCTTTTGTCTTTGATCCTTTTTACCCTTCATATTTTCATTCCAAACTTTCTGGAAAATTGGTCTTCCTATACTCTGCTCATAAAGATGATTTGCTCTCCTTATAGCTTCCTCCAAAGTCTTGAGGTTAACATATTGTATCTTGTCATTATAGGAGGGTAACCCACTCAAAAACCTTTGGATTTAGACTTTCTCAAACTTTATGAAGTCAACACACTTCAACAATTCAACGAACCTTTTCTCATATTCATCCATTGTCATGCTTCCCAACTTGAGTTCAAAGAAATATTTCATCTTCCTTTCATAATAATGCTCGGAAAAATATTTATCTTGGAAATATCCCTTGAACTGCCTCCATGAGATAATTTTCTCATCAAGTTTCTTGGCTTTCTTAAGTTGATCCCACCACATGGTTTCCTTTCCTTGCAAGTGGTAGGTTTCAATTCTAGCTTCTACCCTCGAGGGGTAACTCATACTTCTTGATTGTTTGTCATTCCAGTGATCATCCTTTCTGCTATGGGATCTGGATGGCGTCACTTTTATACCACTAGCTACTTGCTTGGTGCCAGAGTATTTTTTAATTTGCTTATGCAACATATTTAGACTCAGAAGTATCTCTTCTTGAGCTTTCATTATCCTTTCATTATTTCCCCTATAGCTCTGCACTTCTCCATGCAGACTTCTCATAGTTACAGGCTCTTGTCTGCCTCCTCTTCCATTTGACTTTGTCTCAACATTTCCCATGATGACATGCAAAAATATGACCTCATTCTCATGGTTTGAAGATCCTTGAAGATCTTCCATAACTCTAGTCCTCGTATAAGAACCAATTTTTTTTTCCCCTACCTCTAATTCTGCAAGAAATGTGCATGTAATTATTATTGTTAGCACATGCATACTATAAAACATTTCATTAACTAGAATACAGGTTATTCTTCATATAAACTTATGGAGAACACAATGCACCAATTCAAAATATGATTCCTTAGACATATTATTCTCTGAAACATCTCTTCAACGACTATATTCATATCTCATTCTCAGTTCTGAGCTAAAAGTTACAACATACACAAGTTCTAATTTCCACTCACTTACTGCTACAGAATTTACTTTGTTACTTTATGATAAAAATTTAGTGCCCAATTCAAAATTCTAGGAAAATATATGTCTTCTCCTCCCCAATACCTTTCCAATGACTATTTGGTTTCTCAAATATAAGCTTCGGGCTGAAAGTTATGGTCTGGAGAAGTTTAGACTATTTTTCTCATTTTATCCTTGTATGCTACATGTGTCTTCTTTCTATTCTTGTACATTTTTACATACCCAAATTTCAAATCTAACTCCATGGCTATCTTCTACGGTTCATACTCTTTCAATAGACTGCTTATGTGCCTCCAACAGACTTCTAAGCAAGGAGTTATGCTCTTTGGAAGTAAATTGGTGTTGAAGTCTTACCTTAACCATTTCAGTTGTAACTTTCCCATATGAGCTCTATTTTCCGTCTGGGATAGCTTATTGGAAATATATCTTCGACTTCTTTTATTTTATTGCAAAGACAAAGTTTACCATTCATTCTTGTGGATTTTTTTTTCCTAAAAATGTCATTTAGGGCCTCAAAATTTCCACGCAAGTTTAAGAACTTCAAAAATCTTAAAATTTCATAGAAAAAATAATTGTTTTATTATTATGACAGCCTTTAAATATAAGATGTTGATCTCGAATCATGTGAAATATCAAAAATTGATCTTAAATCTATCGGCGATCAACGTTGTCCTTTGGTGCATGCAAAACCCTTCCAAAACTACCAACTCGATCGTCAGCCATTGGCCCTTTCCTTTGACAACTGATTTGTAAGACATTGCTAAACTGACCAACCCAACCATCGGCCATTGGTGATTTTCATTGGTATATGAAATTCCTTACCAATTCGGCGAACCCAATCATCGACCATTGACCATTCTTGTTGGTATACAAAAATAAGGCTTCTCCAATTCGATCGACTTGACCATCAGCCATTTCTTGGATGACATGGAAACTATGCTGACATTGCATGACACGTCATCCTCCTCTTTTCTTCATTGGCCATCGAGAGTTTCCCTTGGATGACCCAAACACCTCGTTGAATTGGTCAACCCAATCATTGATCGTCGATGATCGACGATTCCTCTTGGCGAGTGAACACCTTGCTAAAACGACCCACCCGACCATTGATCGTCGATGATTTCCGTTGGTGAGTGAAACATTTCACCAATTCGACCGACCCAAAAATCTATCATCGGAAAATTCTCTTGGCCAACTCCAACACTTCGACCAAATACCAAATGAATTTGGGCTGTCAATATAACATTCAAAATGATTTTTACCATCAATCTTCTCCAACTTAGAAATGGTTGAAAACGAATCGAGACGGTTGGCTAGACCATGCCAAACTCTGAAAACCTTATAAGTTTTTAAATTTATTTACAATGAATCTAGGTCATTGATCTCAAAATCAAACATGTTCTCTGTTGTCGATTCACCAAAATTCTCCCAATTCTACAGTGGCCATTAAAACATGAAGTTCGACCTTCCATGTCAGTTTTGGCTCTACAACTTTGCATATTGATGCCATGTCTCATCTCTGAGAGGGTTTTGAGGTAATTTCACTCTAATTTGCTCACAAATTTGGGGATTTCACTCTAATTTTCTTTGTTTTCTCCCAAGTTTGTCACATATCAAAATTTGTAACATCCAATTGCCCAAATTCAAATTGGTTCTTGCCCCATACATGTCCAGTGTTTGAACCAGAAGCTCTGATACCATAAATAATCCAGGAGCATCATCAATAAGCACATGTGGAGAGACAAATCAGCGCCTTAGCGCACCTTTGAATCATTTCAGAATCTTAACCGCTGACGTTCCCTCCAAATTTTATTTTTTTTAAATGATCGAAAACTAAAGAAGATCAAATGCTTGGGAGTTGAATGATCATGAATGATCTAGGAGTTTCACTCCTAGTCTTGAATGTAATGGAACTTAGGTAGCAGTTAGTTTTTTTCTTGAGTAGACGAGTAGTTGGAGGGAACCCTAAGAAACCTCTGAGATAAATAAAAGTGTTGTATTCCCAAATGACGCGACTGAAAGTTAGTAGGAGAGATTGTTATGATTTAGTTATTGTTGAGTTTTAGTTGTTGTTTTATCATAGCTGTAGCCATTTAATTTTAAATGAATATAACAAAGGAAAATTGATCCAACTTATGGTGTTGCTACTGTTTACAATTCCCTGTTATTTTGTTTTCATGAATGAATGAATGAGTTATGTTGTTGAGTATGTGAAACTGTGAAGTGTTTAGATAAGTTTTGATTGTTCTCTTCATTGAGTTCATGCAAGGTGTGCATACAATTTGCAAGGAGTGCGTTGATAGAATCTATTTCGATTCAAAAGCTCAGAAGAGATAGTGAGAAACTTTCCCTTTGCAAGGAGTGCAAAGTGACTGTTGCAAGGTGTGCACAGTCGTCCGCAAGAACTTAAGTCTTGCCTGAGAATATGTTGTAAGGAGTGATAGATTATGTTTCAATTCATAAATCTCAGAAGAGATAGCGTAACTTTCCATTTGCAAGAAGTGCAAAGGGACTATTGCAAGGTGTGCACAGTCGATCGCAAGAAGCTAAGTCTTGCGTAAGAATTTGTTGCAAGGAGTGCACAAATCTGAAATTCGACTAAATGTCGAAGTAACCCTCTAAGGAGTTAAAGTGTTCGAAGGTGAAATCTCACGAGAGATAGCGAGAGAAATCTTCGAGGGAAACGAAGCTCTAAATATTTCACGAGTCATCGACTAAGATCTGTTCAAGAGGGAGAAGAATCATTCCAGATCGTCAGATCTGAGAAAAGTGCACGAGATTTCATCTTTGTGTGCACATAGGAGGAGAATTCACCGAAGTTATGAAAAGGCTAGGGACCATCCATCATCTAGAGGGACAGGTGGCACAAGATCTACAACTTCGAAAGTTTGTAAATAAGGAGAAAGCGAAGGCTGAGAGTTGAAACTCCCGAAGCCCGAAGAGAGAAGTGAACCACATCAGTCGATCTGTGAGGAAAATGCATCAACAAATCATCATCTTCAGGTGAAAGAACTCTAAGAAAAAGTGAAGACTAAGAGTTGAAACTCCCAAAGCTCGAAGAGCGAAGTGAACCACAGTCGTCGATCTATGAGGGACACGCATCGACAGATCGTCGTCTTGGGGTGAAAGAACTTCGGGAGGAAGCAAAGACTGAGAGTTGAATCTCCCGAAGCCTGAAGAGTGAAGTGAACCACAACCATCGATTTGTGAGGGAAACGCATTGACAGAACGTCGTCTTCGGGTGAAATCACTCTGGGAGGAAGCGAAGACTGAGAATTGAAACTCCATAAGCCTGAACAGCGAACTGAATCACAGTCGTCGATATGCAAGGGACACACGTTGACAGGTTGTCAGTTTTGGGTGGAAGTCCTATGGAGGAAGCAAGAGTTGATAGTTGAAACTCCGGAAGCCGGAAAGGCGAAATCAATCGTAGTCATCGGCTTGGAAGGAGGGAACACATCACTAGATCGTGGAGATCTAGGAGTGTGTGTGATAGGGGGGAAAAGGGTCGTTGACTGGTAGCTTCCCAAGGAAGAAAGAGGACAGACCTTAGCCATCGATCAAGAAGCAATTTCTAAGATCATGAGATCGACGGTCGTGCTTAATTATGGGGACAGAAGGTGCTCAGGTTTTAAAAATCTTGGATTGGGCCGCAATTGAAACCACAGTATTGCCAGAGGGATATGTGGCAGCCGCTAGTGAATTGCGGGGAGAAAAGAGGTGTGGTCTCAAGCCACTCTAGGCCGCCCCGCAATCACGTGATTACATGAGGACATATCTTGAGGTCACATACATGAGGGGCCTAATGGGAGAGGAGATAGCGCCTGAAATTTGAGAGTTTAGCAGCGCGAAGGAAGAGGTTACGGGTGTCATAGAACCTACACCAAAAGACTGAAAAGGGCCTATGTTTAAATCACAAGGGATACCATTAAGCTTTCAGAGAGCTAATTCGGCTCCGAGAATCAAAGATCCTTGATCGGGAGGTCGAGCGGCCTTGAGGAGAGAAGGGGGGTCTGCATCAAGTGGTATCAGAGCCTGAATTTGTTTTCAGGAAATGAAGAGGATCTCGAAGGTGTACTCTGTGTGGGAGAGACAATCAGCACAATGCCACCAAGGAGACATGCAGAGCCACCTTTAGCCAATCACATTGTAGAAAGAGAAATGAGAGAGCTTTGTGAAAGATTAGAGGCGATGGAGGAAGTGCAGAGGAGGGCACATGATGTTGGGGACATCAATGATGAAAAGAGTGAAGAAGTAGAAGTCGAAGAAGATACCGGAGAAAATGTTTTCGAAGAATCCTTACTGAGAGAAGTTTTTAAATTTGGAGCTAGAGCCAAGGTATACATCCCAATGTATGAAGACAATTTGGATACTAAAGAGATGCTTGATTGGATAAGATCCATGGACAAATATTTTGACCATGAAGTTGTCGATGAGAAGAAAAAGGTGAGACATGTTGTCACCAGGTTGAAAGGACATGCATCACTGTGGTGGGATGAACTGTAGGCTGAGAGGAGAAGCAAAGGAAAACAGAAGATAAATCATTGGGACAGAATGGTAGCCAAGATGAAGGATAAATTCATGCCCAAAGATTATCAGATAAACATGTTCAGGAAGTTGTAGAACCTGAGACAGAAGGGTATGATAGTGAAAGAGTACATGGAGGATTTCTACAAGCTGAATATCAGGACTAGACAGTGAGAGAAGGATGAGGAAAAAATTTCCAGGTACATAAATGGTCTAAGGTATGAAATCTAGGATGAGATCAGCATGATGTCAATGAGGATAGTAGAGGATGCTTATTAGATTTCTCTGAAGGCAAAGGAGAAGTTGGCCAGCAAACAGAGTCAACGAAACAGAGGTAGAAGTCCAAGAAAAGGCAAGGGAGTTGCCCATGATAAGACACAGAAATCCAAAGGCAAGACTAAGAAACCACACAGTCACTCAAAAAGAGGAGGAGGTTCCTGAGGAAGACAAGGTGGTGGAAGAAGTTCTTCTACAGGAAGAGGAAGAAGTAGAGGAGGAGAAGTAAAGTGTTAAGCATGTGTAATGATAGGAAACATGTCTTGGGAATGTCCCAAGAAAAAGAAAGAAGGAGGAGGTGAAGCTCACATTTCGGAAGCACAGAAAAGGAATGTTAAAGCGGAAGGTGCAGAGGATGGAACATCCCTGATGTTGATATCCAGTGCAGAGGAACAATCTATTTAGGACAGCTTTCAAGACTAAAGACAAAGTATGCAAGGTGATAATTGACAATGGGAGCACTGATAACTTAGTATCCACAGAGATGGTGGAGAAATTGGAGCTGGAGACAACTAAACATTTGAATCCATATAAAGTCTCGTGGTTGCAGAAAGGACACCAGGTAATGGTCACTAAACAATGCCTTGTTAAATTTAAGATAGGAGGATATATAGATGAAATTTTGTGTGATGTGATTCCCATGGATGTATGCCATGTTTTGTTGGGAAGACCATGGCAGTTTGACAGAAATGTCATCCATGATGGGAGGAAAAATACTTACACCTTGGAGAAGAATGGTAGGACACACATGTTGTTGCCAATAGAGGAGAAGAAAGTAAAAGAGGAATCCACCACAAGCATACTTCCCATGAGTGGGAAAGAACTCCTGAGTGAAGTCAAGAAGGAACATGAGATGCAACTTGTTGTGGTGAGGAAACCCAGGGTTGTCCTTACAAGTAATTCTATGGATGATTTGCCTGAAGAAGTTCAGGAATTGTTAGACAATTGTGTTGACATAGTAGTGGATGAGTTTCCTAACTCATTTCCACCCATCAAAAGTATCATCCATCATATTGATTTAATACCAAGAGCAAGTCTATCAAACAAAGCAGCATATAGATTGACACCTCAAGAGAATGAGGTGGTAAAGAACCAAGTCCGGGATTTGTTAGACAAGGGTTTGATCAGAGAAATCTTGAGTCCATGCGCAGTACCAATTGTGTTGAGTCCAAAGACGAGTGGAGGATGGATAATGTGTACAAACTCGAGAGCCATTAACAATATCACCATCAGGTATAGATTCCCTTTGCCAAGAATGGATGACTTAATGGATTGTTTAAGTGGAGCAAATTTATTTTCTAAGATATATTTGAAAAGTGGATATCACCATATAAGGATGAGAGAAGGTGATGAGTGGAAAACAGCCTTTAAGACAAATGAAGGGTTGTATGAGTGGCTTGTTATGCCATTTGGCTTAACAAATGCCCCAAGTACTTTTATGAGATTGATGAATGAAATACTGAAATATTTCATTGGCAAGTTTGTGGTTGTATATCTGGATGATATAATGGTCTTTAGCAAGACTAAGGAGGATCATTTGAGACATCTGACCTTAGTGATGAGGATATTACAATGAGAGAAGTTGTTGATGAATCTGAAGAACTCCTCTTTTATGAAGACAGAGCTCATTTACTTGGGTTTTGTGATCTCTTCAAATGAATTGAAGATGGATCCAGAGAAGGTGAAAGAAATCAAAGAATGGCCATCACCAAGGAGTATGTTTGAAGTGAGAAGCTTCCATGGATTAGCAAGTTTGTATAGGAAGTTCATCATAAATTTTAGTGGAATTTATACACCTATGATGGATACAGTGAAGAAGAGGAACGTGTCTTTTAAATGCACAGAGGACATCGATAGGAGCTTCAATCTATTGAAGGAGAAGATAACAGAACGACCAATTTTGGTCTTACCAAATTTTGGAAATACATTTCAAGTGAGATGTGATGCAAGTGGAGTTGCAATTGGAGCAGTCTTGAGCCAAGATAATAAACCAGTTGTATATTTCAGTGAGAAGCTGAATGAGACTAAGAGAAATTACTCCACATATGATAAGGAATTTTATGCCATAATTCAAGCATTGAATAAATCGAGGCACTACCTTGTTCCAAAGGAATTTGTCTTGTACAGCAATAACCAAGCTTTATAATTCATAACCATACAGGAGAAGTTAAACCAAAGACATGCAAAGTGGTTTGAGTTTATGCAAAATTTTACTTTTGTCATCAAACATATTTCTGGAAATGCTAACAAAGTTGTTGATGCATTAAGAGGGAGATGTTTGACTCTGCAGGAGTTTCATGTCAAGACCTTGGGATTTTAACATCTTAAGGATATGTATTGTGATGATCCAGATTTCAAGGAAGCATACGAAGCATGTGCAAATCATGTGTTGAGAGACAGGAGCCAGTGGATAGAGTATATGATTCAAAAGGGGTTGTTGTTCAAGGGAAATTAGTTGTGCATACCAAAATGCTCAATGAGGGATAAACTTTTGAAGGAAAAGCATAGTGGAGGATTGGTTGGACATTTCGGCCATGATAATGTTAGAATATAATGAATGTGCTTGTTTTACCATCGACAATATCATTATTGTCACCCAACCATAGGCCGAAGCCACCCT
>SNQJ01S0001482.1:182146-216888 GCA_010110895.2 Picea sitchensis | reverse complement strand
CGACAGTTGAAGCATTGTATTTCTGACATATCTTTCTCTTGATTTGGATTCTTCCTTGAACCAAACTTCCTTTTGTTCTTGAACTTCTTGAATCTTGTTGTGAAGGCTTGATCATCGTACTTCTTTTGGGGTTTCTCTTTTGCGTTGATCCTTGATTCTTCTTGATCACAACAAGTTCAAAGTTCTTCAAATGTAGGATACTCCTTCCTTGTGTTCATGCTTGCGGCAAATGCATCCCATGTCTTGGGAAGACCATTGAGTACTATGTTTACCAGTTCCTTCTCTGAAATGATCTCTTCAATGGCTTGCAGTTGATATATTAACTGAGAGATTCTTACAAATTATGATGTTATGCTATCGTCATCATTCATCTTCATGTCACAGAGCTCATTCTTCAGACTCATTAGTTGTCCAATGTTTCTAACTGAGAAGAGGTTTGTTAGGGCATCGTACATCTTCTTCGATGAGTCAAGATGGGAGATGTAGGGTATCAAGTGGTCTTTTATAGATTCCACTATGATACTCATGGAATTGATGTCACTGTCTTTGAACTTTTCCATGACTGCAACGTTCTGCAGTTCTTTCTCTTTTCCTTCTTCAAACTCTGGTTCCACGATCTTTCCTTTCACGATATCCAGCACTTTATTCTTGGCAAGGATGATGTCAATCCTTGTCTTCCACACTTTGAAGTTAGAAGCTCCATCTAACTTTTTTTCTGACTTCCTAGAGTAAGTCATGGCTGTTATGACTTGGTCAACCCTAGATTTGACCAAAAACTCAAACTTGACGTCTTGGCTTGTTGAGAGTACCAGGAGGTGTGCTAGGCTAGGGCTCACTGGTCTATCCAAAAATCAAGTCAATCCCTTCACTTAAGGTGCCTCAACGAGAGGGTTAGGGTTTCTGCAACTCTACCTGCTAGTAACCCTAGCGGCAGTGCTTTGGTGACTACTCCTGCTAGAAACCCTAGTGGAAGTTCTTCAACGAGCTTAATATCCTTATGTCTATGCTCCCTTCCAGTGGTTAGACTGAATGAAGGAGGTGCGAGCCCATAACCTGTTAGAATATAATAGATGTGCTCGTTTTACCATAGACAATATCATTATTGTCACCCAACCATAGGCCGAAGCCACCCTCCGAGCAACTTAACCTTGACAGAGAATCACTCTGGAAGCAAACCCTAGGCTAGATATCCAAACAAAGGGTAGTGCACCTTTCCCCAAGGGTAGCGCACCAAACAAGAGCTGATTAGATAGTCCAAACCATAACCAAGAGATAGTCCAAGCCAAAACGCAATCTGCTAGCTGCAGCAGCTACAACGACAACTCTCCTCCAAACTTGCACACAAACTGGGCAACTGCAGTGCACACAAGTGTTGCTCTGCAATTTTGCGAATGCTTGCTAGAATTAAGACTGGCCTCCTGTATTTATACTAATTCTGGCTAACTGCCTGGGCCAACTTCTCATTCTAGGTGTCTATTTACGTAGTATATAATATTTCTTCTGGCCGACTTCTTCTCTTGTACGTTAATAACCTAATACCAATTATCCTCTTGAGCCAACTTGTCTTCTAGGGTTATTTAGCCAACTCATTAGGGTTTCTTCTTACTTCCCAAAATATTCTATTCTCGTCAGGTTTACACGTGGAGGTAAATACCTCCCGCAACTACCATAATATTAACAGATAAAACATTTGCAAAGTTGAGCAGTTCATATTACTGGCCAGGTATGAGGACATAAGTGGTAAAGTTTGTAAACATATGTAGAATCTGCCAACATATAAAAGGCAAAAGACAGAACACTAGATTGTATCAACTATTGTGAATACCAGGGAGGCCTTGGGATGTAATAAGCATGGATTTTGTGTTGGGACTGCTAAGAACACAAAGAGGATGTGATTCCATATTTGTGGTAGTGGATAGATTTTAAAAGATGATACACTTTATCCCATGCCAGAAGACTAGTGATGCAACACATGTTGCAAATTTATTTTTCAAGGAAGTTGTTCAACTTCATGGATTACCCAAAAGTATTGTCTCAGACAGAGATACCAAATTCGTTGGTCATTTCTGGAGAACATTGTGGCAGAAGTTGGGGACATATTTTTCCTTCATCTTAGTGTATCACCCTCAAACAAATGCACAGCCTGAGGTGGTGAACAGAAGTTTGGGAAACTTATTGAGGAGTCTGGTCACCAAGCATCCTAGTCAATGGGATCAGATTCTACCACATACAATGAATCATCAAACAAGAGCACTGGAAAGAGCCCATTCCAAATACCGTATGGAATGCATCCAAGAGGAGTAGCTGAGTTGAGAGACTTGGAACAAAGTGAGATCAAAAGCACTGGAGGAGAATATTTTTCTACAGAAATGCAGAAGCTCCATAGCCAGATCAGAGAGAATTTGTAGAACTCTAGCCAGGGGTACAAGTGCAGAGTTGATCAACATCGCAAAGAGCTTCAATTTGAAGTACGAGATCAGGTTTTGGCACATCTCAAGAAGGAAAGGTTCCCAAGGGGAACATATAACAAGTTGAAGATGAAGAATATTGGACCATGTAAAATCTCAAGGAAGTTTGATGTAAATTCCTATGATATTGAGTTGCCAGATGATGTGGGCATATCACCCATATTCAACATATCAGACTTGTATCCTTACAAGGAATATGACACAGAGAGATCAGAAGATCAGGAGAATATTTAGTGGGAGAAGCGGATGCCTGTAGTAGAAAAACCACAGATGGAGAAGTTCGTTGTTCAGAGGGTTGGCAAGAAGACTAGGAGGAAGACATATTTTGAATATTTGTTCAAGTGGAAGGGACACCTGATAGAATATGCCAGTTGGGAAAATGAATCTGATATCCAGAAGCATGGAAAGTCAGTGCAGGAGCTCATGGACATGAGTCCACGAATTTTTGGCCAAGGGAGTATGATGCAAGAGCATCATCAACAAGCACACATGGAGAGACAACTTGGCGCCTTAGTGTGCCTTTGAATCATTTCGGAATCTTAACCATTGGCGTTCCCTGCAAATACTTTTTTTTGAAATGATCGAAAACTGAAGAAGAACAAACACTTTGGAGCTGAATGATCTGGGAGTTTCACTCCTAGTCTTGAATGTAATGGAACTTAGGTTGCAGTTAGTTTTTTTCTCAAGTAGATGAGTAGTCAAAGGGAACCCTAATAACCCTCTGAGATAAATAGAAGTGTTGTATGCTCGAATGAAGGGACTGCAAGTTAGTAGGAGATTGTTGTGATTTAGTTATTGCTGAATTTTAGTTGTTGTTTTATCATAGCTGTAGCCAATTACTTTTAAATGAATATAACAGAGGAAAATTGATCCAACGCATGGTGTTGCTATTGTTTACAATTCTCTGTTATTTTGTTTTCATGAATGAATGAATGAGTTATTTTGTTGATTATATGAAACCGTGAAGTGTTTAGATAAGTTTCGATTGTTCTCTTCGTTGATTTCATGGAAGGTGTGCATACAATCCACAAGGAGTGTGTTGACAGAATATGTTTCGATTCAGAAGCTCAGAAGAGATAGCGCAAAACTTTCCCTTTACAAGGAGTGCAAAGTGACTGTTGCAAGGTGTCCATAGTCGTCTACAAGAAATTAAGTCTTGAGTGAGAATCTGCTGCAAGGAGTGATAGATTTTTTTTTTATTCATAAATCTCAGAAGAGATAGCGTGAACTTTCCATTTGCAAGGAGTGCAAAGGGACTGATGCAAGGCGTGCACAGTCGACCGCAAGAAGATAAGTCTTGCGTAAGAATCTGTTGCAAGGAATGCACAGATCCAAAATTTGACCAAGTGTCGAAGTAACCCTCTAAGGAGTTAAAGTGTTCGAAGGAGAAAGCTCACGAGAGATAGCAGGAGAAATCTTCGAGGGAAATGCAGTTCTAAATATTTCACGAGTCATCGACTAAGATCCGTTCAAGAGGGAGCAGGATCATTCTCGATTGTCAGATCTGAGAAAAGTGCATGAGCTTTAGTCTATGTGTGCACATAGGAGGAGAATTCACCGAATTTATGAAAAGGATAGGGACCATCCATCATCCAAAGGGACAGGTGGCGCAAGATCGACAACTTCGGAAGTTTGTAGACAAGGAGAAAGCGAAGGCTGAGAGTTGAAACTCCGGAAGCCCTAAGAGAGAAGTGAACCACAGTCGTCAATCTGTGAGGAACCTGCATCGACAGATCATCATCTTCAGGTGAAAGTACTCCGGGAAAAAGAGAAGATTGAGAGTTGAAACTCTTGAAGCCCGAAGAGAGAAGTGAACCACAGTCGTCGATCTGTGAGGGACACGCGTCGACGGATCGTCGTCTTTGGGTGAAAGCACTCCAGGAGGAAGCGAAGACCAAGAGTTGAAACTCCTGAAGCCCGAAGAGAAAAGTGAACCACAACCGTTGATCTATGAGGGACACGTGTCAAGAGATCATCCTCTTCAGGTGAAAGAACTCTGGGAAGAAGCGAACACTAAGAGTTGAAACTCTCAAAGCCCGAAGAGCGAAGTGAATCACAATCCTCGATCGATCTGAGAGGGACATGCATCGACAGGCCGTCGGTTTCAGGTGGAAGTCCTGCAGAGGAAGCAAGAGTTGATATTTGAAACTCTCGAATCCCGAAAGATGAAATCAATCGTAGCCTTCGGTTTGGAAGGAAGGCACACATCGCTAGATCATGGAGATCTGGGAGTGCGTGCAACAAGGGAGAAAAGGGTCGTTGACTGAAAGCTGACCAAAGCAGAAGGAGGACAGACCTCATTCATGGATCAAGAAGCAATGTCTAGGATCATGAGATCGACGGTCATTCTTAATTGCAGGGATAGAAGGTGCTCGGATTTTAAAAATCTTGGAGCGGGCCGCAATCGAAACCACTGTATTGCCAGAGGGATACGTGGCAGCTGCTAGTGAATTGCGGGGAGAAAAGTGGTGTGGTCTCAAACCACTCTAGGCTGCCCCGAAATCGTGTGATTACGTGAGGAAATAGCCCGAGGTCACATACGGGAGGGGGCTAATGGGAGAGGAGCTAGCACCTGAAATTTGAGAGTTCAGCAGCGCGAAGGAAGAGGTTGCGGGATTCATAGAACCTGCACCAAAAGACTGAAAAGGGCCCGTGTTTAAATCACAAGGGAGACCATTAAGGTTTCAGAGAGTTGATTTGGCTCTGAGAATCAAATATCCTTGACCGAGAGGTCGAGCAGCCCCAAGGAGAGAAGGGGGGGTATGCATCAATAATGTAACGTTCTACAGCCCTGCTGAGGTCCATTACGTGCAGAAAAACTCATAAATTAAAAAATTTAACGTTAACTAATTTCTTGTAGCTTACCCGATACGAATTACAACCATATTTAACTAGTTTTTGTTACCATTACTTAAATGCATCTACAACATGCTAAAAATGACATAAATGCAACTCAAATAACTCAACACAACAACATATAAATCGTTCTCAAACACAGAGTTAATACACAACAATTAGACTTATAATGCAAGATAGAGAACAAATATAACACCTATATTTTTAAAATAGTTATGCAACCAGTTGCTTGGGATGGATGTTTCACCCAACCATAGGCTTGTTATTCCAAATATCAACAACAAACCACCTCGAAGTTGGGGCTAGTAATCCACAAAAGAGGGTGGTCTCTCATTGTCCACTCACAACTCAGAAATCCCACAACCCACTGGTATTCTCCTAGCACTATCCTGATTTTCCACTAGTTATCTTCCTCTCAACCTACCCAACCCAAGGAATGTACCCCTTCACTGCTCTCAATCCCACAGATGTCCCATTCGTTTATCAAGGTCTCTCTAGCACGTGTGACCAGGAATCTCTCTGCTAGGAAAGTCAAGGGAGCTCACTACCAGAAAAACTACCAACAAACAACAACAATCACTTGTTGTTACAGTGAAACTCACACAGGAGTTCACTCGTTATTCATGAAAACCTATCTCTTTGGTATTCTACTCCAACATGCTCCATAATTTTCCCTCCATGGTTTCTCTAGCTCCCCAACTCTTCTTCCTCTTCTCTACTTGGTGTTCATGCCAAAAACTTGACTATTCAAAATTGTTGTACTTTCCCATATGAATTTATCTCCTTTGTCTTGCTTGCTTGACTTGCACTCTTCTCCAAACTGATTGTACTCATCCCTCGTGCTCCCAATAACTATGGGATGTGACTTCTCACATGCGCCTTCTTACATGCATTCAATAATTGGGTTTGGGAACACTCAATCAAAAATTTAGAAGGTTCTTATACCAATAGAAAATTTAGGAAGTGGGTTCAATTAATGGACATGGGTAATTCCCCATTAGACCCTCCCCTTTCTTGTCGATTATTTCAGCCCCCATCTCTGTCCATATCCCCCAGTAACTAGCATCACATTTTATTTATTAAAATTCAAAAATACATTTCGCATATTACATCACTAAGTCGTAGCCACACATTATTCCTACATTAAGCATTAATTAAAATAGGGATTATAGTGGGGATGTTACAACAGGAACATAGATCACATCATGCAAAAGAAAACATGGGAATCTAGGCAATTTAAGTTTGACTATCTCAATTCTCAATGGCTTGAGATTTGATTTATCTACAAAATAGACTATACCATCTACATTGTCATTGAAATATTCAAAGAAGTTTCTCTGGAAGGTCATGTAGCATGTTGCAACCGTGTCAAGTATCCATACATCACTCCAAGGAGCAAATGAAGTGTTAGATAAATCTTCAGTTACTCTAGTATTGCAATGGGCAACAATATAATGAGAAAATTCAGGTGCTTTACCTTTCACTAGATCTAATAATTAATATTTGTCTTCTTTTTTTATCTTGCTTGTCTTTGATCTTCTCCCAAGGGATTTTGCATGTCCTTGTTTCATGTCCATTCTTGCTACAATGAACATAGTGAATATCATGAATGTCCCTACCCCACCTACCTCTTAAATTCTTCTTTCCATGTCCTCTCCTACTACCTCCACAATGTCCACTTGGGTAATTTTGTGCTCCTCGAACTTTCTCTATTTGTTTCTTAAATTAAAAATAGTATTTGTGAGCTGCACCTTGCTATCGAAGTGGTTACCCTTCAAGATTTGATAGAAAACTTCATTTTGAAGCCCGAATTAAGCTTATACAGGCCTTCAAAATGCTAAATCCATCTACACAATAGGAAAAACAAGACACAATATCGCTTGCACTCAAGGTGTGGTTTACAAGGGGTAAGTAGGCAAAGAGTGGTTGAAATTGCAATATGGTTTTATATAGTGGGATGGTATCCATTCAAGAATGTTTTTTGATGTAATAAACTTCATTAATCGAGGTAGTAAAATTCAGACCTGCTTGCAGCAGTAAAGGTGATACATAAATGAATGACGATCAAGGGAATCAACCCTCGTATGAACCAACCAAAGAGAGGAGGGGTGCAAATGACAAAGTAATGTTGGATCTGCTCGCGGTAGGAGAGACAGATATCAAAGGGAATAAACAGAGAGACATATCTAAGGGGAGTTTCTTCACACGAGAGATCTAATCATGGAGTTAAAATTAACCAACTCTAATACCACTAATGGGCAAAGGGATAACTCCACGCTTGATTGATTTTCATTAACTCATATCATGCATATATACAAGAGGAAGTGACCTTTGGTTTCATACTCCAGGAGATTTGAATGACTCCTCCTATTCACCTATGACTCTTCATATTTCTCCTAGCTTAATTTTTACAAAGATATTTACAATGTACCTCAATATGTAAGGATTAGGTATCTAACAGAGCACAACCATTAAATGAGAATCGTAGGAGGATAGAGTGTTTTATGGTTCAAAGTAAATTTGAGATGGAAAATTCCATTTACATTTCAAGTAGGCATGGATCTGGCAAGCAAGTGTTATTGTGGTGTTGATGGAATTGGAGCTCTATCATTTTTTAGATGCATGTCTTGGCTCTGGACAGTGCAACGCATATCTTGTTGGATGCTCAAATATTCTGTAGTAGATGGACATAGTTGCAAGTGATCACCAAGGATATTGGCATGTTGGGTGAAGGATCCAATGCATGGAAAAACGTGGGCCTCCAAAATCTCTGCAGCCTCCTCTATCACCATTATTTAGGCCCACCATGCCTAAAGAACATAGTAATTTTTAGCTACTCCCATGCTTTTCATTCCCACAACTATTGCAGGAAAATATTTCAATGAAGTTGAAGTAGCCATCGCAAACTCCATTGTATATCCCAGAAAAAATATGCAGTTCCTTCTTCATCTTTAAGGATTGAGAAAATATTCAAGGCATTAACAAGCATGCTAGGTAGTGAATTCCATAGCAAAGAAGTTATTTTTGACCAAAAAATTCATGTTGCACAGTCATTGCAGAAGTATGTTTCTACTAATCTATATAAATCTTAACAAAAAGATGGACAATAATTTTATCAGCTTGTTGATTACAAGTTCTAGACTCTAAGCTCTTTACATGCCTAAGAGATGTTGGATTTCATTGTAAAAAAAGGGGAAATAGATGTTTTAGTTGCACTTATGTAATTGATTGTTGAGTAAGTTATTCCTTAGGATCATCACGACAATTGTTGCATTAAAATGATCCACCAAAATTCTTGGATGAACTTTCTATGGATTGTTTAGAAGTAGTGGTTACATCCAATATTCACTGATCCTCTTATCATTTGATTACACATTTATAGCCTATATTTCCAGCTTCAAATTAATGCATATAATTTGGGACTCTCAATTCATTTGTGCCTATATTTTGAATCCATGTAAATCTTAGTACTATCACTTTGAAATTACAGTGTTGTCCCATTGCTCATGGGAGTAATTTGAGACAACTCGGTGTTATGCATTATGCTTGCATGATAACCAACATTATGAATTATACTATAAGGGTTATCATGACGACATTATGAATTATACTACAATGATCTCTATAGTATAGATTCATAATGTTGGCATGATGACCACAATGTAGGAAAATTATGATGATTACACCTACTAGTGTTTTTGACATAAGTATTGCATAATGCTAGCATTATTGTTACCACAACCTTAATGTTATAGCAGTGTTATAACTCATATTGGTATAATTCATAGCATTAGCACGATGACAAAAAAATATATCACCCTTCTCTTGAACCGTATCAACTACTTGTTTTGAAACTTATATTGGTATAATTCATAACATTAGCATGATGACAGAAAAATATACCACCCTTCTCTTGAACCATATCAACTACTTGTTTCCAAACTTTTATTTATCAACTACTTATTTCCAAAATATTCCAAATGTATAAAAAAAGCCTACCAAAAAACACTATCAGATTTAACATATTTATATGAATAAATTATTGTTGGTGAGGCATTAGTAATGAAGATTCTTTCTATAAACTTTCTCCTTACAAGTCTGTAAATAGTGTAACATTTAACTTTGGGATGATAGATAATATACACACAATATGTTACATAGAGCACACATATGTGATAAGTTGAATGGATTGAGCTGAAAGCGAGACATGAAGACAAATTCTATGTTATTGCAACCCATGATTATCTTCTAGAATGTTATGTCATCGTCATAACATTAAGGTTGGTGTATCACCGTTCTATATGAACAAAATAAACGCCTAGAAACAAGTAGTTTTGTCTTCATACCAGCGTGATGAATTATCATTGAAGCTACTTATGTTGGAAAAACAAGATTTGTGTATTATATTTCCAATGCCTCACCAACAATATTTTATTCAAATAAATAGATTGCATTTTGATAGTGTTTTTCGGCAAGTTTCCTAATACACCTGGAATATTTAGCAATGAACAAATAAATGCCTAGAAACAAGTAGTTGATACGGTTCATGAGAAGGGCAATATATTTTTATGTCATCATGTCAACATTATGAATTATACGTCGTTGTAGCATTAAGGTTGTTGTAGCAATAACTTCGGCATCATGTCAACATTATGTAATACATATCAAGAATACTAGCAAGTGTTATCATCATAATTTCCCTGTGGTTATCATGTCATCATTATGAATTATACTTATAAAAAAAAAAAGAGGGAATGCACATCTTATGGAAACCCATATGACACTTTGTCTCATTTTAAGAATGGTAACTATGGTAAACCAACCAATTGTAATTTTGGCAATCTAAATTGATGGGGACATTGAATAAGACCTATAATATTCACATAGGTAACCATCTCGGGGACTTAACCCCATGACCTCTTACTTGTAACTCACAAAACTCAACCACTCAAGCTAACTCAACAAGTTATATGAATTATACTATAAAACTCATTGTGGTATAATTCATAATGTCGATATGATGACCCTTATAGTATAATTCGTAACATTGGTTATCATGTTGGCATAATGCCTAACACATAAGTTGTCAATTACTCATGTGAACATTAGGATAACACTGCAATTACAAGGTGATAGTGCTATGATTTACATGGATTTGAAATATATGCAATAATGAACCAAGAGTCCCAAATTACATGCATTAATTTAAGCTAAAAAAATAAGTTGTAAATGGATGTAATCTAGTAATAAGAGGATCAATCAATGGATGTAATCACTACTTTCAAACGGTTCCTAGAGAGTCCTTCCAAGGCTTTTGGTGGAGCTTTTTGATGCAGCAGTTGACTTAATGGTCCTAAGGATTAACTTACCCAACATTTGAGTACATTATTGCAATTGGAACACATGTTTCCCCTTTTCTATAATGAAATCCAATGCCTCTTGGATCGTGTAAATACCTCCAAGTCTGGAACTCGTAATCAATAATTTGAGAAAATTATTGTTCATCTTTTTGTTAAGACTTGTGTAGATTAGTAGAGACTGTGCAACATGATTTTTTTGGTCAAAAATAGCTTCTTTGCTTCAGAATTCACTCCCTAGCATGTTGCTTAATGCCTTGAATATTTTCTCAACCCTCAAAGCCAAAGGAGGAACTGCATCATTTATCTGAGATATACAATGAAGTTTGTGATGGCTACTTCAACTTCATTGTAAGATTTTCCTACAATAGTTGTGGGAATGACAACCATGGAGGTGCCTTACCACGTTCCTTAGGCATAGTAGGTAGAAATAGTAGTGATAGAAGAGGATGTCAATATTTTGGAGGCCTATGTTTTTCTATCATTGGCTCCTTCACCCAACATGTTAGTCTCCTTGGTGATTACTTGTAGTTGTGTTCAGCTACTGTAGAATATTTGAGCATCCAACAACATTCGGGTTACATTGTCTAGAGCCAAGATTAACCTCTAAAAAATTATAGAGTTCCAATTCTATTAACCCTGCAATAACACTCACTTGCCAAAACCATGTCTTCTTGAAATGTAAATGGAATTTTCCCTCTCAAATTTAGTTTGAACCATAAAACACTCTATACTTTTACAATGCTCGTTTAATGGTTGTACTATACATCTAAAAAAAATCCATAAGTGATCTCCATCCTAAATGCAAAACAATTGCCAATAGTTGGAAGCTCATAATCAGAGGTGACCATGAAAATGTATAGATGGTGAAGGTGGAAGAGAGCACAATTCCACGTCAAGGATATCCTCCCTGGCATGTTGAGTTGGTTTTGGTTAGGGGAGAGAGTTATCCCTAGCCCTAATTCCCTGGCCTACAAAAGATATCAAAATAAAGGATGTGAATCAACAAGGAGAAGAATAATCCCTAGATGGGGTGTTAGGGATGTGAGATGCCTTGAATGATCGACCAAGTGACCATGTGGTCAGGTTGACGATAAGACACCAGGAAATTACATGTGAGGATAGGATAAACCATGTGAATTTATAGGTTGAACAGGACAGGGAGGGATGTGCAAGGTTTAATTGTTAGTTACCGCTTGTACCTCCAATGTTGCTCACATGCACCTTTGTTCCATCATGAATACGACTAGTTTCAAGATTCATAAATTAAGTGAGTGGGATGCTCAAACCATTTTGCAGCATCATAACTTTGATTGGAATCCCCGTTCAATCAACGTAACTTTTAGCAGTGAGACAGGTGCGACATTAGAGTTTCTTATCTTGATAAAAAAGGATACCAAGGCTCCTCACTGTAGAGGATCGATTTCAAATCTCTATGTGGCTCTCAATCTGCCCTGGGTTTTCCTCATCTTTCAGTTTGAACCTGTCACTATGTGCATCGCAATGCCACTTATCCAAGGTTACAATAGGGAATATTTTCGGGGTCGAATGAACATCCCATACCCCTCCACCTCCACTAATATTAGTCCAGAACCCACTAGCTCATGGGCGCAACAAATACTCAGAATTCTGCCAATGAATATTGGGAGCAAATCCCCCCTTGAATATGGGAGGAGATAGCTAACGTGGAAGAAGTTGTCTTCCATGAACGAGCTACCATCCATGACTAGGATATAGAAACTAAAATTGGCAATTAGGTACCGAACCCGGGTAGCTCTAGAGTAATAGACACTAAGTATTGGAGAACTATGGATCTCTATTTCCACATAAAGACGTTCGTAGGTAATATTTTGTTGGATAGCAAGGAAAAGCATGAGGAAACCCTCATGCAATTGGAAAGGGTGGGACAACAACTCTAAGATATCAGAGCTAGACTTAATTCTCAAGCCCAACAAGATGAATGTTATCCTGATGGCAACCTCGGGCCTCAACATCAAGAACACTCGGCAAGGGCAAGTGGCCTTTCTCCAAAATAATCTCCAGAATGTTTAGAATTTTGAGTACCTTCACTAGTTTTTACAATAGTCTATTGGATGACTGTATTACAATAATTAGATTTCCAGACTGGTCTTATAGCTATAGAAGTTTGTCTTTAATCCACAATTTATCTCAAACTATATGGATAGAAATCCTTCTTCATTGTTGTTGGTTTGGTTTCATATAACATCCCCACTATAATCCCCAGTTTAATTATGCATAATGTAGATATGAATGTAGCTACGGCCAAGCAATGTAATATGTGAAATGTATTTTCTATTTTTAATAAAAGTAATGCGATGCCAGTTGTTGGGAATAAGGATAGAGATGGGGGTTGATTAATCCACAAGAGAGGGAAAGTTCTAGGAGAATGTCTAAGAGGAGTCCAAAGGGAATTACCCATGTCTAATTATTCACACACATTCCTGAATTTTATTATTACTATGCATTAAACTCTAGGTTTTGATTGAGTGTTCCCAAAGCCAATCATTGAATGCATGTAAGCGGGGTGGGGGTGAAAAGTCACATCCCATATTTATTGGAAAACATGGGGGAGAAGCAATCAACATTGGGCAAAGTGAGCAGTCAATGGTCTTGGGAAAATAGAGGAAATTTGTATGGGTTGTTTTAGGCAGTTTTTACACAAGAAGTTGGGGATGAAAAGCGGGGAGAAAGAAAGGAAAAGAGAATCAGACTGAGAGCAAGGAGGCGAGGTGAATTTAGGAGCAAGTTGGAGCGTATTTGGAGATGAAAATTAAAGAACCAGGTTGTCAAGCCTAAAGAGTGAACTCTTGAGTGAGTTGCACTGTAACAACAAGTGCTTGTTGTTGGTTGCTGGTAGTTTTCCTGGCAATAATTTCCCTTGAGTTCCCAGCTGAGAGATTCATGATTACATGTGCCAGAGAGACCCTGATAAATGAATGGGATTCCCAAGGGATTGAAATCAGTGAAGGGGTACATTCCTTGGGTTGGATAGGTCGAGAGGAAGAGAGTTGGTGGAAAATTAGGATAATTATAGGAGAATACCAATGGGTTACGAGTTTTCTAAGTTGTGAGTGGACAGTGAGAGACCACCCTCTTTGGTGGATTACTAGCCTCGGCTTGGGGGTGACTTGTTGTTGAGATTTGGAACAACAGGTCTATGGTTGGGTGGAACATCCTTCCCAAGCAGTTGGTTGCACAAACTTTTTTATAAGATGAGTGTTTTATCTTGTTGTCGTGTTGTATTATGTGTTTAATTGTTTTGTTTTACTCTGAGTATGAGAACAAATTTATATGTTGTTGTAATGGAGTTATTGGCTACATTTCATGACTATTTTAGATTGTTGTAGATGCATTTAATTAATGGTAACAAATAGTAGCTAAAAGTGGTTGTAAATCATAGTTGGAATCTACGGGAAATAAATCAGCAAGAAGAATTTTTGTTTTTATGTGTATTTTGCATTGTAGCGTTCCCTGGTTGAGCAGGGGGGCGTTACATTTCCCCAATGGCAGGCCAATAGCTCAATGAGTTTTGTATAAATTTTCCATACTCTGATAAATAGATGTAGACTTGTTTGCTGACAAAAAAACAAAACAAGGAGAAGAATAAGTTGCATCAAAAGAAATGGGATCAAACAAAACATCACAATAAAAAAAAACAAAGTAACGGTTTTTTTTAACAAGAATGGGGATGTTTTTCATTAGAAATTTGTTGTAGTCTCATAGGTCAATATAATAATACAAAAATAAGTACTTTGTCCAAAAAGAGATCTTGAAACTTATCCAAAATTTAGAGCTTACTATCTAAAGAAACGTAGCAATCCTTTGCAGAGGATTTGAAAAGATACTATTGATATAAATTCTTTAAAAAACACCTAAATATAAGAAAAAAATTCAAAACATTAAACATTGGTATTGGATAAAAGCATGATGATTGTAAGATTCCTCATGGTTCTCTATGTTAGGCTGAAAGTTTTGGTTTACAACCAACATTTCCACATCTTCTTGATGTTGTTGTATAGTATCATCTTCCTTGACCTCCTCAACTACAGACCCAATAAACAATTTGACATTTGAAGCAGTTGAAGTAGTAGTTCTAACCAAATTCATAACCATTTGTCGAAGAGTAACACACGTGAAGGGCTTCTATTTTCCTCTTTTGGCTATGCAAGGTTCCTAGGATGAAGGCATATTCATTGTTTATAGTTTCTTCCTACGAATGCATCTTAGTAGTAATTGAGAAAATAAAATTCTTGATATTTGTGATAAAATCTTCATGTCTCCTCATAAATCTATGAATATTAGTGGTTTCATACAATGTGCATCTCCTAGAATGCATGCGGTCCATTATGAAGGCACTACATCACACTTGTAAAAACCCCATACCACTACCCACCACTAACAGACTATTGTAACCACTAACTAGATCATTTTCCAACATCTACTCAAACCATTGATAAAAAAACAAGAGACCTTTAATTTCACAGTTTGTTCTAGTAACCTTTTGATTTTCGGCATAGAGTGAGAGGCGCAGAGGAGGATTCATAGGAAATAGTAGTTGAGCTATGATTCCAAGCCATCCATACCACACTAGGAAGTGACCAATACTAGAACCACTAAGCTGCCAAACATGACTTCCAGGAAAACTAGAATATGACGGGAATGAACTATAACTCATCTCAAGATTGGAGGAAAAGCCCTAATTCGAACGAGAATGAAGCAGAGTAAGAAACCACATAGAGAAACCCACAGAAACTCCCCAACTTGCATAGCTGGTGCAATTGATGAACCTTCTCCCACATTAAATGTTAAGTGTGTGAGGGTACCATGGATGTTATGCACCTTAAACATTATGTTCCAATATTTAATTTCCCCTGCCATTTGATGTGCCATTTAACTCCCATGCAAAACAAATACATAATTATAATTTGAAACTTAAGGGACGGGAGAAGTTGACACCCCACTTTTTATTCTTAAGAGTCTACAATATAGTTGAGAGACATCGTTACATATTGAGTGGAATTTGTAATCGATGAAAATATTAAATTGATTGATCACTCTTATCTTATAACATTATAGGATGTGTAAATGAAAGAAAGTCTACATCAATCTATTTATTCTATGTGGATTTAATTATCATATTTAAGATGAGCTAGATGTAATTTAGGTGTAAATGGAAATTGTCAAGTAGCTTCTCTAACATGAAACATTAATATATGATGTTCTTACTTTACAAGAATGAGAAAAAGAAGTGTATTAAATGTGGAATGAGAATTAAAAATAGGGATATATCATTAAAAGAAGGTTAATATTTTATGTTTTTGATTTTTTTTCGATTTATCATCATTGGAATCCAACCATGCCATCTTTGCCAAAATTGCAATTCTAGATAAGTGAAATTGTTGTTTTTAATGTAAAAATAGACTCCATGCCCTCGAATACCCCTATTACAATTAGATTATGAAATGTTAACATATGATATTTGTAATTTCATCAATCCAAAATTATTCTTGCCTAATTTCAAACCAAAAATGTTGATTCCCAAAATTATTCTTGCCTAATTTCAAACCAAAAATGTTGATTCCTTCGAGTTATTTTGAACAATGAGAAAAAGAACAATTCATAACATGCTTAAATACAACTATATCATTATAATAAAATATCATATAACTCATAATAATACTCTCATAGAAATGATTAAATTAAATTAATTTATTGTAATATCAATAAAACTTCCAATTTGTTCACTACATTGACAAAAATCTCCTTGAACTTATTACTTTGGGAATACTCATACAAAATCATAGAAAACGTGTCGAGAATTTAATTTCCACAGACAAGAGTAAATTGTGACTTATTTGACTTGAGCGCAACTCTCAACCAACACACTTTGCACATATTTTTATAAAAGAAAAATATTACCCATTTTGATTTAAAAAATTCAAAAAATTCCATTACTTCCCTATATTGTTAAAAAGAGGGCTACCATATAAATTAAGTTAATTCATGCCCATAATTCCATTTTTAAGACAGGAAAGTACTTCAGTAGGTTGCCCCCATAAGTTGTTAACTCGTGTTTATAATTTCATTCTTTAAAAAAGAGAGGAGATTTTAATGATAATAATAATTTATTATATCAAAATAATTGAGTGCATTTTATAACTTAGTATGGAGAATATTATAATGTTTGTTCCTTGTTCACTGATGTCAGTGTGTCAATTTAATATATTGTTTGAAAATACAAGTATTCTAATAAAGGATGAACAATTTCAGTAACCACTCACCCAATTAGATCAGAGATCAACGCGCAAATGTTTTTATGTGGTAAAACCCCTCTGGGGAAGCATCCACGATCCCAGTCAATGTGGCCACTTGGAACAATTTATTAATGCAAAATAAAAAGATTACAGAGAGATTTACAAGAGAATTTCTTCCAATGGATCATCAGTAAATGATCCTCCATGCTCTTTAAATAGAGATCATGGAACAATCGGGTGTTAAGCCATGGATCAATGTAGTTGTTAAGATCAAGGAGAATATGAGTCGTCAGATCACTATATGTCGGGAACATATCATGACCATCGGATTTCCTAACTACAAATGCATACTAAAGAAACACACTTTTACCTAATGAAACATTAGACCAAATTGATCTTAACTAACTCCTAAGTGTCTAAATATCCTAACATCCCGCCCTAAGAACAACTTAGGATAGGATTGAAGGATTTACAATGGCGACACAATCAGAGAAGGAAGGAGGCATAGCCTATCCCCCCTTAATAACAACTTCCTAAACTCCTAACATGGATCGAAGTTTGGAAAACTTCACTTCTGTAAGAGACTTTGTGAAAATGTCTGCAGCTTGATCTTTTGTAGGGAAAAAACGTACTTCAATAAGTCAATCATGAATGAGATTTCTGATGAAGTGCATGTGTTGTTCGATGTGTTTATTGCATTGATGTTGAACTCGACCTTTGGCGAGCTTTATGACACTATGATTATCGCACGAGAGTTTGGTCGGATGCTATTGTTGGAATCCAAACTCTAAAAGGATCTGTCAAATCCATAAGGCTTCCTAACTTGCATTAATGATTGCTCGGTACTTTGCTTCGGCTGAAGAAAGAGCAATAGCATGTTGTTTCTTACAGGCCCAAGTGACAGGTCCTAAACCAATGCTGAAAACATAACCTACAGTATAGATTTGTTATCATCAGAGTCGTCGTCCCAATCTAAATCAATGAAACTAACCAATAAAGGAGTCACCCCTGAACTGTAATGTATCCTAAATTGAATTGTACCCAAGACATACCAAACTATTCTCTTAGTTACTTTCCAATGGCTTTCATGGGGTGTTTGCATATATCGGGCAACAAGACCAACAACAAAGGAAATATTAGGACGGGTATGAGTCAAGTATAAGAGGATACTAATTAATTGATGATACAAAGTGGCATCAACTTCGGGAGAAGTACATGGGCAGTCAGTTTGATTCCATACTGGAAGGGAGAAGGGGTTGGTTTTGAATATTCCATGTGAAAGTGTCGAAGAAGGTCACAAGCATACTTAGACTGGGAAAGAAAAATTCATTCCTTGGTTTGTAAAACTTGGAGGCCAGGGAAATAATGCAAATAGCCTAAGTCGGTCATTTCAAATTTCTTCTTAAGGCTGGTTTTCACATGGTTTAAAAGTTTTGGGTCACTACCAGCGAGGATAAGGTCATCAACATAAAGAAAAAGTATTAGGATATGGCTTCCTACTTTCTTGGTATAGACATTGGGGTTAGAATGGCATCTAAGAAAGTCAGTGTGAAGAAGAAAGAAAGAGATATCTTAAGGCAACAAACAAGGTAGAGTCATTTTGGGCATATCCATGAGGTTGTTCCATATAGATTTTTTCTTGCAAATCCCCATGCAAGAAGGTGGATTTAACATCCATATTATGGACCTCTCATGTATATGAGGTAGCAAGGGCTAGAACAAGGCGAAAGGAATTAATTTTGGCTACAGAGGCAAAGGTTTAATTTTAGTCTATGCCTTCAACTTAAGAGAACCATTTGGCAACTAATCGATTATTGTGTCTTTCAATACTTCCATCTAATACATTATTAGTTCCATAGACCCATTTACATATAACAAGTTTTCTTCCTTTCGGAAGAGGTACAAGATCTCAAGTATCGTTTGCTATTAAGGAATGATACTCTTCATTCATTGTTGTATCCCAATATGGATGACCTGAAGCTTCCGAAAATTTCTCAGGATCATGAGTCTCCGAAACTTGAGCCAAAAGAGAAGAGGCTTGTTGGAACTGTGAATATGTCCAACATTGATTTGAAGGATCACTGGCAATATCACCAGCTGCTTTCGTGTTGAACAAACCCATCTAGGAAGCGATGGTGTTGGTGTAGTTTCATGTTCAATGGAATCATCTGGAGGAAGGTTGATCTGAATTCTAAGGGGGTATATGGTCTAAATTCAGATGCAAAAGTCATAAAGCTATAAAGTTAATATATTACCCATGTGGATCAAGGAGATGCTCACCTCCTCATTAATTAATCGGGCTAACAAATTGCCCATATGGGTCAAAGAGAGTCCCATCTCTCCATTATTGTATTGGGTTTTATTTTCCACTAATTAGTTAGTTGGGTAGTTAGCTCTATTATTATAATAATAGAGACTCATTTAATGAGCTCTTCCCATTATTGTATCAGGTTTTATTTTCCACTACTTAGTTAGTTGGGTAGTTAGATCTATTATACTAATAATAGAGACTCATTTAATGAGCTCTTTTTTACTTTATCCAATGGACCATTTTGTAATGCTATATAAAGGCCTAGCAAGCCTTCTCATAATATCAAGTTACTCATCTTCGCTTCTCTCATATTTTCTATTATCCATTGTGAGATTAATTAGCTCTGAGTGATTTACTAGTAATTAGTTTTAGAGGTGAGGCTTCTCTTTGAGCCTCACCACCCGAGTACTTCATTTATATTTGTTTTTCCATTCTTCTTTTCATGCAGTATTGGCAAGTCTAAGCTCCTCCTCTCTCAGCATTCAAGCCATCCAGATCTCAACTCCCGAGATCCGGATCAGTGGTATCAGAGCAGGTACGCTCTCCATCGGGACAAGGGTTTGAAGCATGTTGCAGGTTCAAACATTTGCAGCAATCACCAACCTCATTTTGGTACTATCGTAATCCATTTGTTGGGCCATACATTGTAAGCATCACAGTTGATCCATAGGCACTACAGGGTTTTTTTTGCCCTCGGATCTTCGTTCACCATTACAAGGAAAACCATACATGGATTCACTACATCTATACATGGATCCACTACATCCATTGGTATGCAACATTTTCAACAAATTTTCAGGGTGTCCATGCTTCCCACGGAGGTTCCACGACCTCTACAACAACCCATCTTGCTCTACAAATCGTTGGCATCCTTTGTGGCCCTCCACACTCAGTCAACTTCAAAGAGGTTTTGAGACCTCTACACAACATTTCAGAGGCTCTACCATATCTCATTGGAAATATCTCTTCAATATCTCAAATGGGTGTTTCACGAAATCTCATTTGGCTTCCTGGGTTGAGAGATATCATCGATTGAATCTCAACATGTAGTTGACCCAAGGAGGCCGCGCAGACCACCATATTCAACGGTATTTTTATCCATGCTCAGGAAACTACATAAGGAGTTCCATGTGAATTTGGAAATATCTCTTTAATATCTCAAATGGGTATTTCACGGAATCGCATTTGGCTTCCTGGTTTGAGAGATATCATTAATTTAATCTCAGCATGTATTTAACCCAAGGAGGTCGCGTGTACCACCATCTTCAAAGAAATTTTTTCTCCCTAATCAGGAAACTACATAAGGAGTTCTACATATGGATGGAAATATATCTTCAGTATCTCAAATGGTTCTTTGATGGAATTGGATTTCATCACCTGTAGCAAAAGTTATCAATAGATTTGTAGAAGGATGTTCACAACCCCCAAAGTCACGATTTTCCCATATTATTTTTTAAAATTTTGGGATTTTATTAAAATTTCTTTATTTTTCTACCCATGTACAATGCCATTGTCAACTAGGTTATGGGTCAACCACAAACCCACGGTTATGGGTCAACCACACAAAACCCTTCTCTTCATTAGGTATTTTCACATCGTCACTGTGAACAAGTTGCAAAGGGGTCGAGGCGTTCCAAGAGGCACGTTTGTCAAGATTGTCTCAATGATGTTTGTCAAGAGCACAATTAGAAAAAACACCATCTCTGCAAGAAATAAGAGGAAGACAAGTCACCATATGTTGAGTACATAGTTGTTGCAATGAGCAATAGTTTAGATGACCAAACCGCTCATGCCAAAGTTTGCTCAAGTCATCACTATGAGCAACAAAAACTGATGGAAAAGGTGATGACCCAAAGTTGTCAAACTTTTACAACCTAGTAATATCATCAACAATTTCAGTTGCGAGAACATGCTTAGGATCTTATGGATCCTTGATTACAACTTGGTGAGGTAAAAACTCTACGATTTATCGTCACTTGAATGAGTGATTTTATATACTTATAGAAGATTGCAGGAAATACTTGGAATGCATAATACATCATTGAAATGACCATTATCTACCTAGATTGTTCCAGAAGTTGGCTCAAAATATGGCTCATTTGTCATCACTAGGAGCAGAAGTTGGCTCAGAAGTTGACCCTACAACACTAAGAGATCTATCATCACCAATAAATATTTTCTTAGTGTTACATTTATTAAGATCAGAAAATATGGTTTTATCCTTAGCCATGTGATAAGATGCTCCAGAATAAATAAGCCACTCATCAAAAGAAGAATTAGAAGTTTCATTGAAGGAGAAACGAGAAGTAGAAAGTGCATGTCCATGAGAAGAAGAATCAATATTGATGTTATGCTTCTTCATCACTTCTTCCAAAGCTTCCATCTTCTTAAAACATTTGGACCCCACAAGACCATCTTTCCCACAAAAGTTGCAATGTCTGTCGGTCTTCTTATTTTTAGATTTTGCTCATTTGTCATCACTAGGAGCAGAAGTTTGGGACCCTTGTTTTGCTTGTTGTTGTGGTGAGAATGTTACTTTTTGTTATTCTTGGATTTATCTTTCTGATGGGCCACTAAGGCTTTGTTGGATGTACCTACAGTGCTAATCAATCCAAGTTGCAGAAGCTTATCTTGCTCTCGAATTAGAGCATCACAAAAGGACTCAACATAGGATTTTTTATAAGCACTCCCTAGAGATTCTCTAGTGGCATAAAAGGTATATACAAAAAATAGAATAAGCACTACCAAGCTTAGCAAGAATAACATATATGCATCGATCTTCCGGTAAATCTATTTTTCATTCTATACATAAATGTCTAAGTGTTTTGAACTTAGATAAGTAATCTTCAATGCAAGGAAAATCATTTGGACTTAAGGTCATTAACTGGTATTCTGGTTCTCTAACTGGTGGGCTCGAATAATATTGTGTTTACCAAACACAGCTTCAAGTTTTTCCTAAGAATCATCAAGGTCATCAATTCCTTGAAGGTGAAACCTTAAATCATGAGAGATTGACATTCTGATCAATCCATGTGCTTTGTCATTCTTACTGGCCCATTTGACTTTCTTTTCATCATTGGTGGGTTCTAGTTCTTTCCTCAAGGTAATTTGATACAATTATTTACTTCTTAATACATCCTCCATATGGGATTTCCATGAAAAGTAGTTGGTATTGGTAAGGAAAAAGTCATTGGGAGATCCCATATTAAAATATGCAGAAAAGGATGAAATGAATGGTCTAGATGGAAAGATCTCGAAAAGATAGGTTATTTAAGAAAAAACGACATTAAAAACGGACTTCAGATGTGAAAGTTATGTCCTTTTGAAAAAAGGCATAAACAGTAATCAAAGAGCCATGTGACAAGTAGAAGTTGGTCCACGTGGTGATGCTCCTCCAAATTGTACCTATAAGCTCATTTTTAAACAAGTTACTTATGAAGTGACCCACTTTTATAGAATAAACAAGAATCACTTTTACAATGAACATACTTTATAAATGAAAGTTGCATGCTAATAGTGATTCACTTTTATAACTTAAGTGAAATACAATTTATAATGGATGCATGAACTTTTTCAAAAAAAAGACTTGAACTCAATACCTCTTACTTAATAAAACAATTTTTAACCAAGTGAAATAGTGCAAAACACATTATATTGTTAAGAAGGAGGATTGTTGGTGTTGTTGTTATTGTTGTTGTTGTGGAAGACGGCCTTGAAGAGCATGCTCATAAAAAAACTATTTTCACACAAGAAAAAAAATTCACTTCTCGATGACAACAAGGGTCAAATCTCGATTAGCTTACCTGGAAAACAAGTTTTCCCTCTGTTTCTGATTTACCAAGATCACACATAGCACACAACAAAGAGAATACGCAGATAAGAAAACCCTTTTCGCTCTATTTTTTATTTGTCGAGATCACACAGAGCATAGGGAAAATAACATATAGAGATCAAAAAGAGTAGCAACCCAGAAATAAAAATCAGAAAACCGAAATATTATCTTTGCAAAAAAAAAAAAAATGGCATATTTGAGCTTTATACCTCCGGATATGATTGAAATGGTCGTATCTTGGGAAAACAAAAACATTTTTGAGTGAAACAAAAATCATTCCTAACTAAAACGAGTGCTCCAAATGTAATGGAAGAGTCCTTTTATCCCATAAATGTATGGAAATAACAGAAACTAGAGATGCAACAACACGACTTCAAGATCTTGATCCACAATGGGAGTGGGTCTTCAAATGCGCTCTAATACCATGTTTAACAACACATGTATTCCAATAGAGGATGAACACCTTCTATAACCACTCACACAACCATATCAAAAATCAACACGTCGATGTTTTTACATGATAAAACCCTTGTRGGGAAACATCCACARCCCCATCCAACATGGCCACTTGGAGCAATTTATAAATGCAAAAGAAAAAGATTACAAAGAGAGTTTCTCACAATCAGTCATCTGAAAATGACCCTCCATGCTATTTAAATAGCGATCATGGACCAATCGGGTGTTAATCCACAKATCAATGTAGTCGTTAAGATCGAGGAGAATACGAGTTGTCAGATCACTCTATGTCGAGAACATGTCATGACCATAGGATTTCCTAACTAAAAATGCACACTAATGCAAATTAAAGAAACACACTAAGTGATCCAAAAAGTCCTTCGATGTTATTCATTTTTTAATACACGTAATCGTCTAACCTGATTTCGAAATAATCATAATCTTTTGATTGATTGCATAATACATGTGAAGCTACTTATCAATCCAAAACCACTTTAATGATAAACAACTTGCAATATAACTGAGTGAAAATAGAACAACAATACCAAAATCACATACACAAGTTTGTTAACGGAGTTCACCCAATTTGGGCTACGTCTCTGGGTCCACTTCTAATTGAGATTGTTTTATTAATGCTCAAATGCTTGTATTTTTACAATGACCTCTTTACACATTGCTTAAACTCAGAAAACAGATTGCACCATTGAATTCCTTGCGAAATTCTAAGAAAAATGGGTACAAACTTCATATATTTCCATTAAGGAACCCCTTGGAACGTATTACGGTGCAATCTTCAAGTCTTGATACCCTTTGGCATGAACTTCGAAACCAAATACGTACTATGTTTTCATGTGTGTGTGATGTGAGTTGGATTTATGGCCCATTAAATAGGGTGTGGGCCCCCTAACCCCTGTATGAACCTTACACACCCCTTTAAATGTTTGTTGGTGGTGTTGTTATAACAACACAACCACATGGCATATTGGTCAATGTGTTATATGCTAAGTCGTGGGTTATTGTGGGAGGTCCAAGGTTCAAGCCCCACGCACTTTGTTTTCTTTGGCATATTACATTCATATTACAATAAATATAGTTAGTCATGGGTATATTCGATGGGACTGTTGGCTATTATGGTTAGCGCATGTTGTTAAGTTGTTTGGTCGGTGCTTGGAGGTCAGAGGTTTGATTCCTTCTGACTCCAACAATTTTGATACCTTAGGCCAACTTGGCTTCTCAAAGGTGCCGTGTGGCACCATATGATTGGTCCATGTGGTGGCCTATCATTAGTCCATATGTCACCAACTATACTTGCCACATGTGTGTATGGTCTTCCACGTGTCGATTTATAATTGGTCCACCAGTTGCCTGCCATGTCGTCGTACGGATGCCACGTGTCACTTCTAGATAGGTCAAATTGGATGTTGATTCATCCAATTTTGGGTGACACGTGGCATACTATTGTGCTGCCACATCACCTTGTTGACGTTAGCATGGCATCATCTTGAGTTGTACAATTAGGACACGTGTCACTCTTCCAATGGTGACATGTGTCACTTTGACTTTCACTTTTTTTCCTTATTTTGATCGGCCATAACTTTTGCATGTGAACTTCGTTTGAGGYGATTTTTGGGTCATTGGAAAGTTATCATAAATTTCTACGCAATGATCTCCTTTTCAAGAGAATTTGAGATGATAATATTTTGATCATTTCTAGATCCTCCTGGATCTCTGTGAGCATTTTGGATCCTCTTGGACCTCTATGAGCGTTTTGGATCTTTCTAGAGAATTCCTCCCCATTGGAAGCCTTTTGGACCACCAAAATTTTTAATTACTCAACAACTAAGTGAGGGTAAAGCCCCCTCACCTTTTTTATCTTAATCCACTTTGTTTTGCTTGGTTTTACTCATTTAAGACCAACTTGAAGATATTCCACATCACCTCACTATGAAGTCCTGATTCTTCTATCAAGAATAACATCTTCCTGTAGCTCGTCTAAGTATTCTGGAGAAAAATCATCAATTGTCGAAACCTGAATACTTTCTTCTTCATCCATAATCATTAGAGGCTCATAAAATTTTGAATTCTCAACAATTACTACTGAATACATTTGCATGTAGGATGGTCAATCTAAACAAAAGGCATGTGTACCAATCTTCTCTAAGATATTGAATGGACCATATCGGATCGGTCTGAGCTTTTTACCTTCACGCTTTATTCTGTCCTTGCTAATATGTAACCATACTTGATCATAGACTTGAAATTGATGATCAATCCGATGTTTGTCATGCCTCACCTTGTATTTGGCTTGGCTCTTCTCCAATTTTTCTTGTACTACTTGATGTAGCTATTGGATCATCTGAATGAATATTTCAGCTTTGTCTGTATCATCCTGTCCATATTCGTTACTTGCTTCTCCAAAAGCAAAATCCATAGGTGATTTAGGCAAGTATCCCAAACATACTTCAAAAGGAGTTCTCTGAGTAGAAGAATGCATGGCATGATTATGAGCATGTTGTACATAAGGAAATTGTTCATCCCATAACTTAGGATTCTTGTTGCAGTATCCTCTAAGTAAATGTACCATTGTTTTGTTTACCACCTATGTCTGTCCATTTGTCTACGGATGAAAAGGTGTCATATTCTTTAACTTAGTGTCCATCAACTCCCATAAATGAGACCAAAACTTCCCCAAAAAGTGAGAGTCTCAATCTGATATAACAGATCTAGGCAACCCAAAATGAACCTGTACATTAGTAAAGAACATCTGCGTTGTTTGTTCAGTTGTGACTTGTTTCTTGCATGGCATTAAAATACACATATTATTGAATCTCTCCATGACCACATATAATAATCATGACCTGTCCTGGACATTGGCAATGTATATGTGTTGAACCTATATAGAATAGATCTAGCTAAACAATGATACACACATTTGCATAGAGAATTGGAGAAAGAAGAAGAAGGAGAGAAAGAATGAAAGAATTATCATTAACCGTTGTGAATAAAGAATAATTTACATATGATATACTTTGTATAACTCAATGAGTGCACACTAGAGGAGAACCAATGTGCCATAGTGGTGGTCTAGAGTGATCTGGACACACACCAATAGTTACGGGAGTGAACTGCCACCTATTCTAGTCTCTCAGGCAGTTACGGGAGTGAACTGCCACCTAGTTGAGTTAACTAGTCAACTAGTCTTCAGTTAACTGACTGAACAAAGAGTAGTGAGGAGTTAACTCAGGGAATCAAGGGTAATGCACCAGTCTGGTGATGATACCAAGGCAAGGTCGAATTAGAATGGTGATGATCCCAATGTTGCATGGTGAAAAAACCAATGCAACATCTAAACTCAACTCAACTAGTCAAACTGAAGTGTCAACTGAAAGAGAATATTCTCCAGGTGGAATATTCTCCTCTAAAATATAGAAGACTGGATAATGAATAATTATGACTAATAAGCAAGGAAAAACCTTAGGAAAAATAAATCCTAGATGTGTGTGAAGTAACTCCAACACGCCCCCTTAACATCACTATGGTGAAAATAAAGAATGGGTCCCGACAATGAGGCCATTTTAAGTAAACAAATACAAAATATACACTGAAATAAAGTGAGGAAAGAGGGAAAACCTAATGGGAAAACCCCCCCTTCAAGGTACAATGTATGTAAAAAGAAGAACTACAGTTGTTAGGCAACTGTGTCCTTCACTCCAAGATGACTTCGCAGAGAACAGAACTTTTGCTCAGTCAAGGTCTTGGTGAAGATGTCTATCGTCTGTTCTGCTGAAGGAAAGAACTGTAAGTCGATGATCCCCTCATGTACTAAGTCTCGGATGCAGTGCATGTGGATCTCGATGTGCCACGTCCGCTGCCTCTGAACTGGATCTCTGTAAAACTTTAGAGTGATTTGGTTGTCACACCAGATAAAGATCGGCCGATGAAACTGAATTCCCAACTCGGTGAGAAAATATTGTAGCCACATAGCCTGAATGGTTATGTTAACTACCCCTCTGTACTCTACCTCAACTGAAGATAGAGCAATGGCAACTTGCTTCTTGCTCGACCAACAGATAGGCTCGGTGTTATCTCCCAAAATAGATTAGTCAATTTGTTCCATTTTGTAGGTGATAGCATGGTCATTAATAGGATTCTATATAATTTTTAGAATTTAGAAGTGTCAAGACATAGGATTTAAGATTTTATCCTAGAAATAAATTGATCCTCAAAAGGTCTTTTCAAAAATTTGAGAAAAATCCTTTCAACAGCGAACATTTGTTTTGAAGTTGACATTAGCTGGTGAAAGCCTCAGGTTTCAATGGTTAAAACGTACTCCCCGTAGCAAGTGAGTCGGTGAAAGCGCTAACACGGATTTTTCTCCAATTACTCAGAAACCCAAAAAGGACACGCCAGACACACGTCATACAATCATTATGGCAAGCTAATGGAAGAAAATTATGATGATATTGTTTCATCACGTTTTAGCAGGACATCATGACGGATCATGCTCACATATTTCGTGCGACAATCAGAGGAGGGTTTGAGGTGACGAACTCTCAATCATCATTGGAGACAAAGGATAAAGTACCAGCCATCCGGTGACATCAAATCACCTTTTCTTATTTTGAACTCGCAGTGTTCAAGATTTCTGTAATGAGGCTTCATATTTCAATTAACAACACAGGGTCATTTTCACCAAAGCCAACCTTTTCCTCATCAAAAATATTATTGTGTCAACCATGTGCAAATCAATCGACGATCAAGTCGCATATGGAGAGGAAGCGAGGATGGTTACTTTTGAGGAAAGAGTTAGATAATTTATCCTTTCTGCAGTCTTATCCAGAGGTGCAGAAGATTTTCTCAGACACAAGTTGTATGACATATGTGGAAAGGTTACAGGAAGGTTATCACTAGGCAACAACAGAAGTCTTTGCAAAGTCATACGATGGAAAGAAAGCTACCGTGGGCTCTCTAGAAATGATAATTGACGAAGCCGCCATCGCTTCAGCAACTAGCTTACCCAGAACATGCCAAAGTTGGTTTAAAACAACAATGACCAAAAACTTGGATTTTAGGGTATACCTCAAGACAAAATTCTAAGGCATAACCTGGAAGAAAAGCATCCTTGTTTCTTACCTGGAAGATGAATGGCAAGATCTGTTCAAAGTCATTCAATTATACTTAACCTCAGAAGGCAGGTATGACAAGTTAATGTTATATCATTTCAGACTTCTAGATCACTTCACAGGGAAGGTCCTTCTGAATTTGTCTTTCTTCCTTCATAAGAGCCTAACCAAAGTGTGTAAGAAGATCAAAGCCGAACCTTTAAGCATAAAAAATGCCCTTTTTCATTATGGCCTGATTAAAATGATCATTTTGGAAGAACTGAGACGAAGAGAAAGAACTTGGCAGCACTTTCTTTTCTGGGAGGGTTTTGAGACCCAAACTCAACCTATAAATGAAAAGAAGAAAGCAAGCAAAGAGAAGTCAACTCCTCAGAACAGCTCAAGGAGGAGGAGAGCTCTCCCAAAACCACCAGAGGACATAAATTCTATCATAAATCCCAAGAAAGCTAAAAAGAAACTAGATTTTGAAACAAACTCAGAGCAGTCCACAGTGAAAAAGACAAATGTTCTAAATTTGCCATACACAGATTCAGATATAGAGCCAGAAAAGGAAGATGAAAGTCCAGCCATCAAAAGTCCAGAGCACTCCATGTAAATTGCACAGGATTATGAAGCTTTTACTCCCAAAGATGAAGGTGAAACCTCAAGAAATAAGAAATCAAAGAAATCACAAAAGATTAAGGAGCTGAAAGAGGTAATAGCACAGTTGGAGGTTCTGGAAAGGGTGATAAAGCCAAGATATAAATCCTTATCAGAGATTTTTGCAAAGACAGATGCAGCTTTTGAGAAGCTAGCACGTGAAAGCATTAAAGACAAAAAGAAGAAGAAGAAAATCACAAAGGATTATAATAGCTTATGGTGGTTAGCTAAGCGCCTTAAGAGGAAAATCAAAAAATTGAAGCAAAAGATTAAAACACATCCAGATTTACAGGTGTTGGCCCAAGTTGCTATAAATTTGTAGGGAGAGCAATCAAATGAACACTAAGTTTTTGATGGAACAACAGTTTTGAATATGAAAGGTTTCCTTTTTGACCAAAACAGAGCTTTCACCAGCACAAAAGGCGAAATTATAATAAATCAGTTGTTGAAAAGAAGAGCTTTCATCAGCTAATTAGCAAATCCTAAGGCGAAATAGCTGGTGAAACTAGAGAATGAAAATTTTGAAAGGTTGAGCTCGAACAGAGCGATTTTGGAGTGATTTAAAGGGTAAGATATTATCAAAATATTAATCATTGAATTAGGAAATATTTAGTATCAAAGATTCGTTGAGATTTTGGGGTGAATGTTTAAATGGTCAACTAAAGTTTTGTTCACAGTTGTTGAAAGATTCCTAGCCACTGAAGACATGTGTATTTTCCTCCATGCCACATCAAAGACATGGAAGTGATGATGACCAGATGTCAAAGATCAACTAAGAAGACAGTTCGATTCCTAGGAACTAGTTCTTTAATTATCCTATTGTATTCAGTTAGTGTTTTGCTTTCTATATTTAGGAATCTAGATCCAGTTTTCCAGGATCTCAGACTTGTTGTAAAGGCTATAAATGCCTTTCTTTTTCATATATCATGGTTCGATTTTGGATAGAGGAATACATTATGTTGTAAACAGACTTTTCTATGATAATACAAATCATAGTTTTCTCTCTCTTTTGATGTCAGATTCTCATTTTTCTCCTGTACTTTCTATCAAGTTGTTTTAGCTACAAAATGATGGTTATCTCATTGGTTAGCTCATAATTTGATATTGAGTTGCTTATCATTGTTTATTGAACCCTACACTTTGTATTCGGTTTATGAACATTGTTTTCTCACCCATTTAAAGCTATCATCTTATCATCAATCCTTGAGAGCACTGGTTTATTTGATTGTCATTTTACTATCTGAGTGCCATATTGTAATTGAGTTATCCCATTGATTCACATATACATAAACACCAAAACAAGTTTATTTTAAGTTACCAAGTATCTTTGACCTACAACCTCAAAGATTTTCTTGGAGTGATAACACCCGGAACCAAGACTGAGTGAGTAACCAGATGTGGACTTGCGATCAATGTTATCGCCAGCCCAGTTAGAATCAGCAAACCCAATGAGATCTAATGTAGAGTTTGTTTCATAATGAATCCCAAAGGTGATGGTGCCCTGTACGTATCGAAGGATACACTTTACAACCTTCCAATGTAGCTCATGCGGCTCCTACATGAACCTGGAAACTGTGATAACTGCATAAGAGAGGTCTGGATACAACAAGCCCCCGAGTAGTTGTATGTACAGTGTGCTTTCAACCAGTGGAGTCTCCCTTCCATCCTCAAGTTTGACTCCTGATAGGAAAGGAGTCGGAGCAGACATGCAATATGTCATGTGAAATCTCTTAAGGAGATATCGTGCATACTTGGCCTAAGACAGTTTGATGTCTGATGCATCCTGACTGATCTCGAATCCAAGCAAGAAGTGTAGTAGACCCATGTCTGTCATCAAAAACATGTCATGTAGAATCCTCTTGACTGTAACAATCATTGAAGTCGAGCAATCGGTGATCAACAAATCATCAACATACAAAACTAAAAGTAGAGGTGAATCAGTCATCCTGAGCATGTAGACATTCGGGTCTGATTTACAACGTACAAAGTTCTGTGACAACAGGTAGGAATCCATCTTCGCATACCATGCCCTCGGAGCCTGCTTGAGGCCATAAAGTGACTTCTTCAGTCGACAGACCAAAGATGAGTCATGCATAAATCCTGGGGCTGCTCCATATAGATCTCCTCAGAGAGATCATCGTGAAGAAATGCATTCTTCACGTCCATCTTATGAACTTCCCATCCCTTGGCTGCCACAATGGAAAGTGCCAATCATATGGAATCCATCTTCTCTACTGGAGCGAAGGTCTCATCATAGTCAATACCATGAACCTGTCGAAATCCTTTGGCGACAAGCCTGACTTTGTATCTTTTGATATGTCCATCCGTTGTGCTCTTGGTCCTATAGACCCATCTACATCTGACAAGTTTCCTCCCAGAAGGAAGAGGAACCAAATCCCAAATCTGGTTCTCGAGGAGGGAGGTGTACTCCTCCTGCATGGAGGATTCCCAAAAGGGATTTCCAGTAGCCTCGCCATAAGACTGTGGATCTGAAGACCTAACCAAGAAACGATGCATGGAGGGAAATGGTTCAGTGGCAGTGAGTGTAATAGGAGGCTCCTCAAAATTAGATCGAGTCATCCTAGTATCGGCTGGATCACCAACGAGATCCCCTGCAACCTGAAGAGTAGTTTGTGCCCACTTGGGCCTCTGCTTTGGCTCTGCAACTGCATGGATGCTCTGACTCTGCATCCAATTGTATTGAATTTGAATTTGAATTATTTGAGACCTCTGAATCCAAACTCTCGTCTAAAGAAGAGTTGGCATGTGCATTATCATCATCTCGGACCGGTGGAAGAATGAACGTGTCTGCATGCAGCTGTTGAGGTGCATGCGAGACTCTTTCCTCAAATTGGACACTGCACTCAATGATGAGTCGGTCCGAGGAAATATCAATAAGCCTATATCCCTTCACACCGTCAGGGTAGCCAACAAAAATGCACTCAGTTCTCTTTGGATCAAGTGCCTTCCTCTTTTCATAGGGAATCTGGGCCTATGCACGTGAACCGAAAATGCAAAAGTGGGTCACTTTCGGTTTGAGGCCACTCCAAGCCTCATAGGGGGTCTTATCCTTGACATATCTACGGGGAGATCTGTTTTGGATGTATGTTTCACAATTAAGTGCTTTGGCCCATAGTCTCCATGGTAGTGACTTTGCATGCAACATGCAACATGCCATCTCCTTTAGAGATCTGTTTTTTCGCTCAGCAACTTTGTTTTGCTGCGAAGTATAGGGAACTGTGTGTTGCAACTGAATCCCTACCTCATGGAAAATAGTATGGATCTCATGATTTACATATTCTCCCCCGTTATCAGTTCGGAGAACTTTGATCTTCTTTTAGGACTGTGTCTCAACTAGGGCTTTGAAATCTTTGAGGTGTTGAAAGACCTCAGATTTTTGCCTGAGAAAGAAGATCCAAGTAAAACGTGAGAAATCACCAACAAAAATGAGAACAAACCTCGCTTTGTTGATGGATGGATGCAGAAAAGGACCCATAAGGTCATTGTGGATCATATCTAAAGGTGCGGAAGCTCGTTGAGACTTTCCTTTGTCGAGTTTCTCTTAAGGGTGTTTTCCAAGAACACATCCATCACATACTCCCTTGGAGAAATGGATGTTTGGTAGACCATCAACCAATCTTTGCTTGCTAAGTTTTTTCATGTATCTGAAATTCAAATGTCCAAACCTTTTGTGCCATATCCTACTACTTTCATTAGCATAAGTAAGCAATAAATCAAAATCATGTTCAATGAATTCAGAAAATGTATACAATCTAGACTGATGATTTACCTCACCGGTAGCAACCTTAGAGTTGGTTTGCATGTCGTAGATGTCAAAAGAATTTGGTGTGAATATGAATTTCTTTCCGGTGCCGGAATTTTTCATCTGATACATAGAGAGAAGGTTGATAGAAAGTTTGGGAACGTGCAACACATTCTCGAAGCTTCCATTGGTGAGTTCAATCCTTCCCTTGTCAATGACTTCGAAAGAAGAGTTGTCCCCCAACAAAATAAGAGGATGTTATAACCCTAAATTGCACCACACATGCTTACCTGGCATCAGGCCAATTTATATCCCTTCTTTGCTAAAAATCTATTGAACAACTCTTTGAAAATCCTCTTATGTCAAGGTCCATGTGCCCTAACCCATTACTGCATGTGTGTGCACATTGGTTGACTCACTACAACCCGCGTGTACCTAACAAAGAACGAAAAAAGGAAAGTTGTCGACGAAACAAAAATCTATGGGTCAATTAACTGAAACTCCTGACCATGGATGGTCGAGGGTTCGTCCAAAACCCTAGCTCCTTCTAGCCTATAAAAGAAGGGGTAGGGGTACCATTTGGAAGAGGAAAAAATATAGCAAAGAAACTCTGCCCATTTACGTAATCCATTGTCCCAACCCTTTAGTCTTTCCTCGTGCCAAAGGAGATTTAACACAAAGTAGTTGAAGGACAGAAGAAGAGGAACCCAGGATCAGGTTCAAGGAGCGGTGGCCGGTCTCAGCTTTGTTGTAAGTTGATTCACTTTCAATAATAAAAAGAATACTTTTCCCGTCCCAATGCATGAATTGTGTATGATTTGATTAATTTATGATTGATTTCTAACCCTTGAGTATAGAAGTAGCATGCATGCATAGTTGTTGTTTGTCTTGAGTGCAGGTTATCTGTGGAAGGAGCAGTGCAATCAAGTAATCAAAAAGCAACTGAGGATCTACATCGAATGCCGGTAATAAGGTTAGTGGTCCTTTTCCATGCATTTACTGTGAAAGAGGGGTTTAAATCTTGGGTTGTAAGTAAAAAAGTAGTTTATTTTCGATCAAAATCTGCATGCAAGTCTAACCCTAGTTTGTTAGTCTGTAGGGTGTTTTTCCCAACAACAAAATTGGCGACCATACTGGGGAGAATACTCTTTAGGGTTTCTGGATTTATTTGAATTTTTGGGTAGTTTAAAGATTAGGTTTTCTGTTTTTTCTTTGCCTGTCTTTTTCTATAAGGTATGAGCTAGTAGGGAGTCTGGTTTTCCATACCAGCTTTCCCTGAATTTTACTTGACTGTAGTTTTCGGGACACACAGAGGTACACATGGCATGTAGAAGGCATGAACACGTGTACCCGCGCCCTATTCTCTTACAGCCCGCGCGTGAACGCTAGCTGTAGAGATAACAGTAACGTGTAGGAATTCAGAGAACCTCAGAGGTAGTCCTCCTCTTCCCTGTCAGAATTTCACATTCTCAGGAGGTTTTCTGGAATCATGTATGAGTCTTGTTGGTTCACAGTCCTATCTCAGATTGCCTTTTTTCGCCTTGTTATTCCTTACGTTATTTGTCTTTTTCTATTGGAAAGAGAATCCTAGACTTCAAGGGACCCTGGTTATCAATACCAGAGGCCTCTTCCTGGTCTGGACTACTTGTTTTCATTTTTTTC